>VNJS01011638.1:0-29621 GCA_008042575.1 Drosophila watanabei | reverse complement strand
GCATGGCAAACTTGGCGTTCCAAAGCTGACTGCAGTTCGAATGCCCCGTCACACAGATACTCACGCACACGAGGGCACTGCTCGTGGCATAAATGAATCTCCGCCTCGCCGTCGTCGTCGTCGTCGTCATACGAATATTTAGTAGAGTATGAAGTAGTTCGGGTTGGGTACATGAAATGAGTTGACCTCGCTTGACCTCGTTTCAGTTTCTTTTTCAGCCCGTGCTTCTCTTATGGTCTCCTCTTTGTATGTTTCTCTCCTCTTCTTTTTCTTTTTTTTTTGCTCTTTGTAGCATTTATTTTATTTGTGCAAACGTTTTTAATGAAATTTCATTTCACCCTTCTCGCCCCTGCCACCACTGAGTGTATTTATTTTCTCTCGGATTTCAATTAGAAGTCTTCATAATCGTATCTCGCTTTCTGGGTGCTCTTTTTGGTCAAGTATTTGTATATAACTTTGGGAATTAATTATGAAATACAATATTAATGTAGCACATTTTATTTAAATAGAGGAAACTTTGATCTATTATTAAATAATAATACTAAATTAATAATTTAAATATTATTAAAACATTTAACTTGCTGATATGATCTTTATGATCTCCTGAAAAAAATATTTTCATTTCTTAAAGGTTGCTTACTTGATTATTTTAAAGCCTTTCCTAATAGACTTCAATTTTCCGTATTTTAAAACTACATTCTTAAAAAAAAAAATATTTTTTCTTATAGCATTATCTTAAATTAATTTTTTTATATTTTTTTGGCAAGTGTAAAACATTCTACTTCCCCTTCTTTTTAGTTTGTTTACCTCGCCTTAATGTTGCTGCCGTTGCTGCTGCTGTTGCTGCTGTTGCTGCTTCTACTGCTGCTGCTGCGCTGTTGTCGTTGATGTTGATGTTGCTGCTGTTGATTACTTTCACCGGACAGCAGCACTGAGTACAACAACAAATCACAGTTATGACAACAACAAAAGTAGTAGTAACAATAACACAACCAAGAAGCATACCAAACGCAAAAAAGTAGCTTAATTTTTTATTATTATTTTTTTCTTGCTGCTGGCATATGAAATATGTATCAACATAATGGGGCCAACTGAGCCCCGATGTTGTTTTGATAGTTCAATAGGTTGATGGTGTTATTAAATATATTTTTGAGGGATTTTTAGGAGTAAACAAAAATAATTAAACTACAAAATGAACTATTAAAATATATATTGGAACTAGAATAATAATTTAGAGAATGAAAGGATTTTGTTGTTTGATTGATTAATATATTTTTCTATCATTTATTAAAGAAAGAGAAGGTTTTAATTAATTAAATAAATTAATGAAATGAAATTATATTAAAATTAGTTATAATATTAACTCAACACAAAACCAAAAAATATTTTAAAAATTATTTAAGGCCTTAAACTGTAATAAACAAATATTTTAATTATTTTTTCAAAACTCAAGAGCAATCTAAGGAAATACAATCTAATAAATAAAATATAATAATACAAATTATAGTTCTTTACAAAAATATTAGCTAAATTTTCAGGGTATTTGAATATTTAAATCCATTCTTCTTGCACTTTCTGCTATGTTGCAGCAGGTTACTGCTGCTGGCGTTGCAGCAACAATATTTTTACAACAGCAGCTGCAGCAACAGCTACTGCCTCTGGAGACCCGTATCTGAATCAAAATGAAAATTTGAAATAATTAGCAAGGCATTTGCAAATTGTCGCTATATGAATGTGGTTATTGTTCTGTTGCCTGCTGGCTGCTGGAAAATCATTCAAGTGAAACTAAAGCATTTACTGCATATCCCCTAGCAATATATGTACAAGTCATAAACCAAATCAATAAATCTAATATTTGCAGTGTCAAGGATGAATTTTTATGGAATTTTTATTTTCCTTACTGGTAAAACAAAATAATAAATTGAATTCCATTTCCTTGACACACATTTTAAAGCAGTTTTAAGTCAGTTATTGAAAATGTATAAAATTATAAAATACAGTCTTTATAAATATTTTGATGATGATGAGCTTAAATTCAAATAGGTTCCCCAAGCTAAATTCTAAATATTTTTACTAACTCTACACCTGTTTTATATTAATTCTATATTATTTTTTAACTTTCTTCTAACCTCTGTAAACACCTTTCTTATTTTCTTTTTTCTTGACACACATTTATAAGCGGTTTAAAGTTTAAAATTAATTAAGCTATAATATACAGTCTTTATAAATATTTTACAATATACTTAAATTAAAATATGTTCCCCGAGTTAAACTCTAAATATTTTTACTAAATTCAGGACTGTTTTATTTTTAATCTACGTTATTTCTTACCTTTCTTTTAACCTCTAAAAAACCCCTCTTACTTTCTTTTTCCTTGGCACGCATTTTTGGTATGGTTTTAATTTTTGTTTTATTTTTTATGTCTGGTTTTGGCTTAACTTTACCGTTAGGTAAATGGGATTTCGGCGGCAGTACAAGAAAAAACCCCGTTGACATGCATCTCATATAACGCGTACCCTTTCAAGCCCAAGCTCCCCTCTTTCATCACTAAATATTTAGTGTGTTTTTCGTATCTTTTTCTACATTTTTTTTACTTTTTCTTTTTTTTTTTTGTAGTTCACGAAACGAAAATTTCATTGTACCCACGCCGTTGGCGAAGCGACNTTCTTTCTTTTTTTTGTAGTTCACGAAACGAAAATTTCATTGTACCCACGCCGTTGGCGAAGCGACAAGCGGAAATGGTAAACATTACCTACACTTACTGAATAAGAAGAAGCCCAACGCCAACAAAAGCGGAATGGGAAATGAGTAACAGAAAAACTGAGACTGAGACTGAAAATAAAACACAGACAACACCGAAACGGTTAGTTATGAAACCAAAGCAATCACTCAAAGAGCCAACCGCCAAAAGCCGCCCGCGCAGCCGCAGAGAAAATAGTAAAAAACGGGGGAAAAATATATATTTTTTTATAACTTTTTTCAAAGTGAGAAAAAAGAGTAGAAAGGGGAAACAAGGGGGCACAAACCGAGTGACAGCAGCCGGGGAAGCAACTTTCCAATGCGCACAAGCCCAGACATTTTCATATTATTTCATTATTATTATTGTTTCGCTTAAAAAAAAAAAAAAAACAACAACAAAAACAAATAAAACAAAGCAAATAAAAAGAGTTGCATGATGATGTTTATGTGAAGGTGCGCCCCAGAGTTGACCACCGAAACCACCGCGAAACGCAGCTGAGCCATAAAACCTTTCAAAGCTTTTAACTATTTTTCAGAAAAACAGAGAAAAATTGAGGGGAAAAAATAGGAAAAGATAATGCCAACAGATTGGTAGAAGGTGTTTTCAAGTCAGAGAGTTATTAAATGAGAGTTTTATTAGTTTTTATAGAGTTGTTTATTTTTAAGATATTTTAAAGATTTAATAAACATAGAACCTTACAACTTTTACCTTTGTAAATATTTCATAATTTTTAAAGAAACTTTCTGTTTTTAAGTCAGAGTTATTTAATGAAAGTTTTATTAGGCAACTTTTACATTTTTAAGGTGTTAAAAATATAAACTTTAATAGTAATATAACTAAACAACCTTTACCTTTCTAAATATTTCATAATTTAAAAAAAACTCTTTGTTTTCAAGTCGGAGAGTTATTAAATGAGAGTTTTATTAGGCGTCGTATTAATTTAAATTTAATTTAATTTAATTTTAATTTAAAAACATAAACTTTTAAGATTTAATAATAATAGAACTATACCAGCTTTACTTTTCTAAATATTTTATTATTTTAACAGAAACTTCCTGTTTTTAAGTCAGAAAGTTATTAGGATAAATATTTAAGGTGTTAAAAACATTTTAAAGATTTAATAAATATAGAACCTTACAACCTTTTATCTTTCTAAATATTTCAAAATTTGTAAAGAAACTCTCTGTTTTCAAGCCAGAGAGTTTTTTAATGAGAGTTTTATTAGGAGATGTATAAATTTTTAATATGTTAAAAAACATAAACGTTAAATATTTATTAGTAAAAGAGCATTACAACCTCTACCTTTCCAAATATTTCATTATTTTCAAGAGACTGTAGTTATCATTTTGTAACACTTTTAAGTAATTACAAAATCCTTTTAAAATAATTTCACAAAATAATGTACAACTTCCCTTAATTTCTAATGACTTTCGAATTACTTTATTTTTTACTTTTGCCCTTCTTTAAAAGCTCGTTTTGCGAACGCTTTTGTTTAATAGAATTGCAGCCAAAGGATGTAAAAAAAGTAAAAGCAAATAGACTGGAAATGGAGGGGAAAAATGCACAACTTCAATCAGGACTTGCTTGTTCCCGTTCCTCAGCACACACACAAACACACACACACACACACACACAGTCTCGTCCTGCACATACTCTCGACTCGTACAAAGTTTTCTATCCGCAGCCAGTCTCGAATGTTGTTGTTGGTTGTTTGTGCGGATTGAGAGGGTTCATTGCATTTTATGCGACGCGACGTTGCAGGTGAAATGCAAACAGCAGCAGTGGCAGCAGGAGCAGCAACAATAACAATATGCCAGGACTACCCCAGGACTACGCACACACATACAAGGATATTGTGGAAGTTGGAGCCAGAGTTGGGGTGGCTGTCTGGTTCCGTGTGTTGTGTGTGTATTTCTGCCTGCTTTGTTTGCAATCATTGCATGTGCGAAGCCCAGGCCCAGAGAGTCATATTTTGCGGGGAGCAGAGAGGCCAGCGAACCCTTCGCAACCAAAAAAGGCCACAACACAATCTTCCCTCCAACTCCTGGCTAAATCCTGCCAAAAGGGGGGGGCGTCTAACACCCGCTAAACAAAAGGAAAATGGCAGCTCATTGAGTTTGAGGAGGGGAATATGCAGCAACTGACACACAGGAAAACCCCGAACCCTAATCGAGAGCCCAGGCCACAGAAAACAAATCCCAAAATCATTGATCGAGAGGCCATGTTGACAAGTGCAACGAGCAAAAGCCGAATGATGATTCGAAGGGGTTGGAAATTGAGCAGAGACCGAGGAGATGCGGCTGCGACTGGTTAGCAGCGACCTTGAGGATTAATAAATAACGAGTTTGTGCTTACAAAGTAATGAAGCTTAAAGTCTATGAGGAAATGAAGTGATTTTAATGGTGGTTTCTAAAGTCAAAGTAAAGGGGGAAATATTGTTTAACGAGTACCTATAAACTAAGTGTACCTATTTTAAGTATATGAAAGAATACTTAGTTCTGGTTAAGATTCTCTTCTCTGTAACAAAACCAAAGAGTGTTTAAAGAAATGAAGTATTTTTAATGATAATATTTAAAGACAAAATAAAAAGGTAAAACATCGTTTTAAGTGTACCTACAGGCTACTTGTACCTATAACCTAAGTGTATCTATATTAAACATAGTAAGGAATACATAGAGATATAGTACTCTCCTCTGTAATGAAGCCAAAAAATATATTAGGAAACGAAATAAATTTTAATGGTGGTTTTAATGTCAAAGTAAAGGGGAAAAACATTGTTTAAAGTGTACCCATCACCTACATATGTGTACTTATCACCTATATGTACCAATCACCTATATGTACCTATTACCTATGTGTACCTATTACCTATGGTACCTATATTAAACACAGGAAGGAATACTTAGTTGTGTTTAAGATACTCTTCTCTGTAATAAAGCCGAAAATTCTTTGAGGAAATAAAGTGGATTTAATGGTGGTTTAAAAGTAAAAGTTAAGGGGGAAAACATTGTTAAAAGTGTACCTATTATCTCTGTGTAAATATCACTTATGTGTACCTATCTGTGTACCTTCATTAGACATAGAGAGAAATATTCAGTTCTGGTTAAGGAAATAAAGTTAGTTAATGGTGGCATAAGGTAAAAGTTAAGGGGAAAACATTGATAAAAGTGTACCTATTACCTATGTAAACCTATCACCTATGTGTACCTATATTAAACATAGAATTGAATGCTTAGTTCTGGTTAAGATACTCTCCTCTGTATTTAAGCTTAAAAGTCTATCAGAAAATGCAGTCATTTTAATGATGGTTTTAAGGTCAAAGTTAAGGATAAAATATTGTTTGTATTGTACCTATTATAGTTATATTAATCATACGAACAATCACTATGTTCTGGTCAAAATACTCTTCCTTGAACTCTTAATAAAACTCAATTTCTCCCTAATGATCACTTTAATCCTTTATTTCCTGTAATCTATAACACACTATAAATAAAATCAAATTAATATTCAGTTAAGTTATCCATTACTCCCCTTTTAAGTGACTCTTCCCCCCGACTGTGACTCGTTAGTCACTAAGTGGTCGTATATAGCTTCATTCCAATAAAGTCACAGCATCGCTGACCAAACCCGAAACCGAAACCGAGGCTGAAAAATCTGCATGTGGCAGACCAGCAACCAAAATGCGGAAAGGCTCCGGAAAAAAGCGGGGAATGCAAGAAAAAAAAAGGCAAGAAGGGAAAGCGGTGGAAAAAAGGGAATCCTGTAGCCTAGAGGTCCAGAGGGGGGAGGGAAAAGGCGGTATTTTTCGACAGGCGGCTTGGTCAGGTGGTGGGGCAGCCTCTCCCAGTACAGTTTACATCAGCATCGACATCACAGAGCGCGGCCAGCAGAAGCCAAGGCAGAAATCATAAAATGAAAACGAGTTACAAAACTGCTGGAAATTCCGCCAGAGAATCGGCCAGAGAGAATGGGGTAAAGGGAAAGAGGGTAGGGATACGGATAGGGATAGGAGTAGGGATTGGGATAGGGACAAGGAGACAGGTAGAGCGAATGGGTGAACCGACATTTGCGGAATGCAAAACTAAAAATAGGAAGCCAGGGCTATGTGGAGATGTTGCTTCTGTGTCGTCGCTGTTATTGGGGGGCTCTATTTATGCCTCCTGCGATGTGTGCAATCCGAAAGTCAAACCGAATAGAACGCAAGGAGCAGCCTAAAGGAGGATAGGCAAATGCACTTAGAGAAAAAAATTAACAACACTTAAATATTCAAAATATATACGGAAAGTTTTTTTTTTACATTTAGGATAAAATTGGACAACATTCTTTACTAATTTCCAAAAACCTTTGTCTACTTATTAAATATTTAAATTTAATTTTTTGTAATAAATAAAATTTTATCACAATGTACAAAATAATACAACCAAATGATTACTTTAAATAATTTTGGTTTTGAAAATAATTAATTCTAAATATCAGCATTAGAAAATCTTAAAATATTTGCAATGAGAAGCTTTAAAATTCTCAAGTCTGGATTATGACACACTGATGTTGAAATAAGCTACAATGTAATGAGTTTATTTGTATAAAAAAATATTTAAAGACAAGATAGGGGTTGAAAATCGATAAAAAAGAGCTCAGGTAATTCTTCTTAATAATATATTGAATATACAAATAATATAAGTAGACAGATCGTTAAATAAGTATATGAAATAGAGCCTTGTAAACCTCTAAAGATTTTCTTCATAAATTGAAAAATTAATATTGAATAATATATGCAATAAATAGATTTATTTATACAAATAATATTCTTTATTATTTAACTTTATTTTGATTTATATCCTGTAGTTTAGTTTATAATTAAGTACACAGTTTACAAATAACTAAATACATTTTATTTTATTCTTTTTTATGTTAAAGTAGATTAAAATACTTTAAATAATATTCAATAAAATTAAATAAAATCTCTAAATCTTCAAAATACATTTCCTAGTGCACAAATAGGTCTCTCTTTTAATGTCTGGTTTGCCGTCGTCGTTGCCATTATATCGTTAGACGTGGCAGTCACCCCACATTATGGCCCTCTGCCACATCCCTTCCCCTTCCCCCTTGATATCGCAACGACTTTGATTGCAAAGTTTACATGGCACCAAAGTGCATTTTCAATAAAAGGAAATATCAAACTTCCAAAGCTCACCAATGCAAACATCTCGCACACACAAGTGAGCATATATAGAGGATGGTCTCCCCATACCATATCATTTCATTTTATTCGCTTTATAGTATATTTATCGTGCCTTCAGTTTTTGCTCCTTGCACTTGTTCTGCTTCTAAGCGAAAAGTGGAAAATGGTGATGGGAGGGATGACAGGGGAGGGTTGATAAGGAGGGGGGAGGGGGAAAAACCTTGTGGAAATTCTGTGACCTCGCGCCATGAAAGTTGTCGCCAACTAAACTCGTCTTCAACCCAGTCTCCTTACCATTTTCTTGGCCAGAGCGCGCATGTCAAGTGAACTTTAAGTTTTTCTACAAAACAGGTGAGTTTTTTTAAAAGGTATTCAAGGATGGGGAAATACCCTTTGAAAAGGATTTTTAATTAAAAGAAAGGAAAAGAAACTTTTAAGGCTTAAAATAATACTAAATAAGAAATAACAAAAAAGCAAGTAGTATCTTTATTTTGCAGATTAATTCTTACTATATTGAAAGGAAATACTAAAGTACAATATTAATATATTTCTACTTTCATGGCAAACTATTAAATATTTAAGGTAATTGTTAAAGGCATACTTGGTTGTTTTTTAACTTAAAATAAATTACTTTAAACGTATTTAAATAAATATTTCGCAAAGATATAAAGAGTATTCCTTGCCTAGACTACCTCTTATTTAAAATTCCTGCACCTCCTTTAGGTAGCAACTAGCAACTGAAACAACATCAAAGAAAACTTTTCCCTTTTCCTTCGTTTTCCCTCCCCCTCCTCTCATCCCCATCACATTTCCTTTTCCTTCCCCATGAAACTTTTTGACACTTTGCTAATTTGCGTGTGTTCCGTTTGAGCTTTTGTGAAATTTACATCGGCGACATCGTTGACTTGTGTTGATCTCGTTTCGGATTTTATATTCCACCTGCCGGGTAGTTTAGCTAATTGAATTGCTAATAAATGCTAAAAAGCAATCCTATTTTGTAGGAGATAAATTTAAGGTAAAAATATGCGAGGGTTTAGCAGGAAAAAGCATGAAGATCTATAAGGAATCGTTTGGGGTTTGCTATATTGACACCATTTATTATTATATACATATATCTTTTTAGATATGTAATTTATCTTGAGATTAATCCAAGCTTTAGCTGAATTACATTTTAATCACATAATAATCTTTTAACAACAATAAGTACTTCTTTAATAATTTTTTCTTCCACTTAAAAGGTATTCATAATAAAATATTAAATATATTACAATTACAATTATAAAAATTACCCTTTTATATATATTAATTTCCCTATATTCAACCCTAGATCAAATTAATATATTGTCAGCTCTTTCGTATAATTTTTACTGGTACATCTCCCTGTTGGTGTTCCCAATTAAAATTCATTTCTTACGTCGGCCGGATGTCCGGCGTACTTGAGAGTTTTGCTTTCAGGTTCACCCTGGACACGGGCACAACTTGTTTTGGGTTTTCCTTTTCTGTTCTTTTCTGTTTTGTTCTGTTCTGTTACTTGGGACACGCCTCGTCGGCGTATTCATCAAAAATTCACTTTAACTTCATTATCATCGTTATTGTTTTATTTATTCCACCTTCTGTTTCGCCTCAAGACACTTGATCGCTCAATTGATTTTCTTGCCTTGCCTCCATCAACCTCCACAAAACTTTACTTTAGATTTTGTATAGTATGTGTGTGTGTGTGTATGTGGGTACACGGAAAATATTTAGGATATATATTATATATATATATATATATATATATATATTAGTAAGATAGATCAAAAAGGGATAAATAAATTCCATATTAATATGGAAACTTGTGTGTGTAGGTTAAGTTAAGTTAAAGTTAAGTCTCAGTAAAATAAGTATCAGAGTTTCCTGAATTTTACATATTTTTTGTATAAATAATTTTAAAGTACACTGTAAAAAATTGAAGCTAAATTAGACTTTGATTTAAGTTGCTTAATATACCTTGAATATTAATATTAATTGACTGACAATTATATCCTTGATTATTGCGTCTCAATCTTTAGTAAATTTCCAACTTTTTAGATTGTTTTAAAATCTTTTTGTATGTCTCAAATTAATACAATATTAATATTTTAAATATTTTTTTTAATATAAAAAAGAAAGGTTAATAGACCTAAAAAACCCCATAAAATGATTTCCACAAAGGCTTTATATTTTCATAATTTTTTATTTTGTGTGTAAATGTGTGTTGACTTGGTGGCCAGTTGGCCTGCTGTTTATGCCTGCTGCTTTTTGACGGTTTCGTTGTGGTCGCCTCTGTTGTTGTCTTCTCTTTTTTTCAAGCTCTTTTTTTCTTTATTTTCCATTTTTTATTCGCTTTTTTTATACGCTGTCTTTTTCGCCTGTTGTTTCTGTTGATATTTGCTGTTGTTGTGCGCATTGTCGACACTTTATTGACTACTTTTCTGGATGAATTTGTTGGTTTCTTAATTTCGCTGCCTTTGGCCCTCGACTTGGTTCATTGTTCAACGCTCTCTGATATCACTCATACGCCCCGCTGGTCCCTCTTCATCGGCTACGCGCCTTTAGCTGCCTCTTTCGGTTTCGTTTTTCCCTCCATTTTATTTTTTCTTTTTGACACTGTCTTGTGTTTTGTCTTGCTTTATTTCATTTTTTATTCGGTTGTTTTTGTTTTTTAACTTTGCCGGCTGCATCGATTTCGCTGCCGGTTTTTTTTTATAATTTTATTGTATTTTGTTTTATTTTTTGTACTTGTTTTTATATTTTTCTTTACTTTTTTGCGTTTACTTATGTGTTTAATTTTTTCTGAGTGAGATTTTGAAAAGAAGAGAGTATATTGGTTGGGGACAATAAATAAAAGGATTCTTCATATTTAAGAACAAATAAAAAGAAAACTGGCTTAAAAAATATATAGAGAGTACTTTAAATTAATTTAAAATAACAAAATTATATTAGTTTATCAAAGAACTTAACCTATAATTTATTTTATAACTTATTCCTCATTTATAGGTTAATTTATGGATTCTAATAAATTAAAAAAAAAGGGATTTTTTCTATATATTTTTTCACAATTACGCGATACTTTAATATAAATATGCATATATTTATAATATATATTTAAATATAATAATTATAACCTGTAAAGATTTATATTTATCTTTTTCATGTCGCTTACCGAGAAATCGATTCTGAAAATTTAAATCGACGTATTGTATAACTGTAAAAAATCGATAAATATACTATATAATCAATTTTATTTCCAACTCTAGTTACAGGATATCCCTTAATCGATCCCCTGAAAGTCATCCCCGCTCATTTGCTTTTTTGCTCGCTTTTTGCGGGCCAGACACAAAGACAAACCGAGCAGACAGCAACGGCGTCATCCACAACGCATTGGGTGACTTGGGGACTTGCGGGCTCCAGCCGCTGCCACCGGTTCCAGCTCCTGCTCTCCAACTCCTGCTCCGAATCGCAGAGTTTCAGAGTTCCAGTCCGAGTCTCGGGCTTCCACATAAGCGCACACATATATGTACGTTCTGATTTAGCTGCCTTTAAATATGAGTTGAGGTGTTGTCCTCGCTTAAATTAGCCTGCGACTCAGACAGAGAACCGGAGACCCAGACAGCGACTCCCGGCTCCCGGCTCCCGACTCCCGACTCCGTGTANCTGATTTAGCTGCCTTTAAATATGAGTTGAGGTGTTGTCCTCGCTTAAATTAGCCTGCGACTCAGACAGAGAACTGGGGACCCAGACAGCGACTCCGACTCCCGACTCCCGGCTCCGTGTATCCCACTTGAGTCTTGGGTCGGTCTGCAACTGTTCTCCTCTGCGCCTCTGCACACATATCAAATAATTTGCTTGCCGGATTGTCGGAATGGAGGAGCGCATATAAAGACCGGCAGACATTATATATTAAGTATATAAGTACATAATATATATATCTTTTGTCTTTGGCTTCTCCGCGTTTAATTTACGTTCTTTTTCTGGTTCTTTGTTGGACAATCTCTTCAAAAAAAGAACAACAATCTGTTTCTGTTACTGGAAAAGGCCAACAAACCGATCACTGTCCATAAATCAGTTACATTTCGGGCTCATATAACGGCACACACACATCTTTTTATAGCCAGCCGATCATCATGATCATTCGATCTCTTTTTTTTTTTGAAAAATAAAGCCATAACGAAATCACAGTGTGAAAAGTAACATAAACATTTAATTGCCAACCGACCGCAAATTGTCATTTAAAAACACAGCCTGAGAGTAACCCGAGCACTCAAAAGGGGAGATTGATGGTTGAGTCCGCGGGTCTCGAAGCAAATTGCCGGTCATATAGTTTTATAGACTCGACCCGATCCTCTCTCTCTCTCTCTCTGCCTCAGTTGGGGTGACTGGTGGTCTATATAACGTGTCGGGGGATCACTTATGGCCTGTTAACTTATCATAACTCGATAAATTGACTTACAGAGACCATCCTTTAGATCACAAAGTGAGCAGCTGCAAACAGGTGGAGAAACAAGAGTGAGGATCAGTCACAATAATGACAATCGATCATGAGGAAGAAGAGGAGGATCTGTCATTAAGTTCACCCATAGATCAAAATATACTTCATAGGAAAGCAAGCAGAAGAAGATCAAAATTCCTTAGCGATCACTCAAGAAGAATAATCGCTTTACTCGAAATACTGACGAAAGTCTACGGAAGCATATGAAATTAAATTGAGGGTAAATATCAGTGGCAAATTACCCAACGAAGCGGTCATGTGTAGTGTAGGGATCAGTAAGTGATCAGAGAGCTTAAGGAACAATCAGTTCTTAAGTGATTAATTTTGTGTGGGAATTAAAAATGATAATGTGATGACAAGGAAATATTGAAAAATGTTTAGAAATTAAAAGAAAGTGATAAAGATATTAGAAGAGAGCTAGGAAAAGGGGTGTAAGATATAAAGAATATTATTAGATGATAGAGCAGTAAATATAAAGAAGTATATCTTTATTTTATTTATAAATTTAAAGGACTAAAAAAAGATTACTAAACAACGAAAAAATTCCTACTGTACCTTCAGAAAGAATCCTAAAGATCCTCAATCAATCTGTAGACCTTTAAATATTTTTTTCATCGATAAGAATTACTATCCATTTCCCCTTTTGACTTCAAATGCCAGCTAAGAACCTTCTTAATGTCAATCTCTCTAACCGCTCGAGTGGACACAAAATTCTTGCTAATTTAGTGGAAATTTCCCCCTCTGCTCCTCCGAAACCCTGTTCACCTGCAGAAACGGATCCTGACAACACCCTTCGTCAATAAACAATATCACACGATCATCACGAACATCATTATGACCGTCTTGGGTTGCTGTTTGCAGCGTTGACATGGATTTGACATTGGAATTCAATACGGGTCGAAGAATAAAACTGATCTGATCCTTATACCCCTTTCTGTTGCTTTTGGCCAAGTTAAGGCTTCTCTTTGGCAAGAAAAAACAGGCAGATCAAATCATCGTGATCAATTCCAAGTCATAAATCGCAACACGAAGAGGCTTTTCTGTATGCATGGCAATATTTACAAATTATGTGCCGGCAATGTTGGAATGTTGCTTCACGATAGAACCGAGCGCCAATGTCAGGGTTATCCTGGCAAGAACGAGATGCGGAGACGGTAGGGAGTCAGAGGCGGTGCCTCTGGCAATGACAACGCACCCGGCAACCAACAACAAGTAACAGAAAAACCCGCCAACAGACAAAACAACAACAATGACATTGCACTGGTTTACCTTCAGGACGGTCAGCCAGAGACTTGGGTCTGGATCGATGGTCGGAGGCACTGCTATATACAACACCGGGTACACCGATGTCTGGGCACCCGACAACACGTTCCATGCAAGCCCACTCCACCTTCCGAGGGAGTTACAAAGACAGGGACCACACTAAACGAGTGCACTGAGGGAAAAGTTTGGATCTTTTACAACTAAAAATTAAGGTAATTTGTGAAAGGAATTTGGGGAATTTGGGATCATTTAAATCTATTTATCAATGTAATTTGTATAATGAATTTTTAACTAAATAAATTTTTAGAGTTATAAATCTTAGCAAGTTTAAATATCTTCCGAAATAATAAAATCTCTTCCTCTGATCTTTATTTTATTTTAGTAAATATACAAAAAAAATACTTGAATAAAATTTTAAAATATCTTTATATTAATTTTTTCCCTGTGTAAACTCCAAGTCTGAACCAAAGCCAAAAAGCTGAAGCCATCCATTCAGGACAGAGAGGCGGCTGAGAGGGTTATAGTGAGGTGAAGGAGAGCTCACCCAAAAGGGGGAGGCAACTGTCTGTAAATTAACGCGGGCGTTAAAATTGCAATTTTTCACTTAATGCACACAGTAAGACAACAACAACAATAACAACAACAACAGCAAAAAATGCCCCAAGTGCAACATTGCAACTGCGGCGATTCTCGAGTAGGATTGAGATCGAGATTGCTCTGACATTCATACCTTTAACTCATTTACGCATAGCAAAGTCAATGGCAGACGGCCAAGATCAGGCTAGAGATGGGATCGAATGGATTAAGTTAAGATTTATGCTAGAAAAATAAATATTTAATAAAATTTAATGCAAGTAGCTTGATTATAAGGATTTTAAATTAAGATTTATGATAGAAAAAGAAATATTGAATAAAATCTAACTTGCGTTATAAGAATTTTAAATAGAAACTTATGCTACAAAAATAAATATTAAATAATAATAATTAAAGAAAATAGTTTGATTTTTCAAGTCAATTAAAAAATTTATAATTGGAATTTTACCTTAATATAAAAAAAAATATATATATAAATTATTTTGGAATCGACATACATAAAAATAAAGATTACACGAATTAATAAAAATAATATATAACGAAAGCAAACTCATAGGGAATTTGATTATAAGCATTTTAATGCTAGAAAAATTAATGTTTAACCAAATTTAATGCAAGTAATTTGATTATAAGGATTTAAAATAGAGATTTGTGATAAAAGAAATAATTATTAAACAAAGTTTAATGCAAGTTGTTTGATTATAAGGATTTTAAATAGAGATTTTTGCTAGAAAAATAAATATTGAGTAAAATGTAATGCATGTGGTTTGATTATAAGGATTTTATAAGTATTTTTTTGAGTATTTAAAATTAGAATTTTACCTTAATATTATAAAAAATATAAAATATCTTACAGTCACTACATATTACAATAAAGATTACACAAATTAATGTAAATAATTACGATTGAAATAAAACATATAATGGAGAATTCAATGGATTTTTATTTTTATAAAATTAAAATCCTTACTTAACAATTTTCGTATTCTATGAAATGTAGTAAAATTTAGTTTATATAAACTTAAAATGTTCTTCTTAGTATTTATTTATTTATTTTTTTTTTATTTTATAAAATTATATATAATATGTACAATATAAAGTCTAATGGAACAGCAGGTGGATTATAGTACCGTTGACTATGTTTATAATAGTTTAAATTTTGTGTGATAGGTTGTTCCATTTTACAAAATTCGTTGATTCTATTAATATTTTCGGTTGCTTGTTTTTAGTTTTATAAATGCATAATTTATAAATAATCAACTTCCTTTTTTTTATATCTAAGGAAATATGTAGAAAATCCCATTAATTTAGAATTCTTAAACATATTATAATATTAAACCTTATGTATCTCAAGAAACTTAAAGAATCACCTTCTATTTCTATTAATTTCTATATTTATAAATATATATAATTTCAATTATAAATATATACCTATAGATATATATGGATAAATATATATAATTATTATATATTCTTATTATAAATTTATATATTTATAAAATATTTTAAAAATATTTCCCATCTCCAATGAACAAATCAGTGTCCAACTGAAACTTGTTTCTTATGTAAAGTGTCCTTGAAATAATTGTAAATTATGTCTACACTTCTCTGTGTCTCTCTCTCTCTGTCTCTGTCTCTATCTCTCTCCCTGTCTCTATCTCCCTCTCTTGGCAGAGAGATCTGGAATCTGAAAGAAGCTGGAGAATCTTCATCCAGTTATCGGGAGTGGGGGGGAGTCCCCCTCCTTGCAAAGTTGTGTGGGTGGCGCGCGCGATTTCTCGAGCTATTAATAAATTTCAATAAAGTGCATTGGCGGCTGCCATGTGGCATGTGGCATATTTGTGGGGCATGTGTCACCCCCTTAGAGCCCCCCTTCAGCCCAGTCTTGGGCTTCTGCCTAATTGAAAATCGCAAATCGCAAAAGCACAAATTATGAGATCTCATGCCAGCGGCGACGGCGCATTCTCCAACTATCGCCGGGTGTATCTTCTGCATTTGGCAATTGAACAAATAAACAGATAATGTGTATGTGGAATAGAAACCAAACCTGCTCACCAACTTTTGTTCAATCGCCGCATTCTATACCCAACCTGTTCAATTTCATCGTTTTTGCTCATTTCAATAATTTATTTAGCCAACAAGCAGACGACAGCCAAAGAGAGGGAAATAGGTGAATTAGAGAAATGCTAAATGCAGTGGAAAATAATTTTATTTTCTTTAGTTTTTAATATTATTTAAAAATTTTTGAAGGAAGGTATAAAATAAAAAATATATATATTTAAACTTCACACAAGATATTATTTAATATTTAAAAACTTTTGCAATAATAAACTTTGTTATATTATTTTTTACTTATTAATGTTTAAGAAAAAGTATCTTTTAACAATACTTAGAAATAGAAAAATACAAAAGACCGTTAAAAATATTTTAATTCATTTAGTTATTCATAAAATTCTTTTAATTTTTGATATAAGGTTTAAATTAGAATTGATATTACTTTATATGAACATAAATTAAAACATTTACTAAGACAGTATTAAGTATTAAAATCTCTTGCAGTAATAAAATTAGTTATTAAATTGTTTACTTCTTAATGTGTAAGAAAATATATCTTTAAAAAATATAAAGAATTAGATAGAATCAAAAAATTTTGTATTTAAAACTATTAAATAATTTAAAACAAAATTAAATAGATATTACTTTATATAAAATATATTTCTAAACTTCTTCCAAGATTGTATTTAGTATTAAAATATATTTTGCAATAATAGGCTTAGTTTTTTTTTAATTTTTACTTATTAACGTGATCGAAAAATATTTTCAAATAATATTTAGAATTAGAAAAATTAAAATAAAGTTAAAAATAATTGACTTAGATTAATTTTTAAAATTTTGTAGATTTTTTTTAAATAAAATACAAATAATTATATTGTACAACTAAATATTCAAACATCATTTTATTATTTAATGCTGCAATGGTAAATTTACATATTTTATTTTAAATTTATTTCTTTAAGCATAAAAAGCTTTAAATTGTATTTATAATTATAATATTTGTGTAAACTTTAATAAAAGAACTAAATTTATTAAGATAGCAGCTCAAAAAGTTGTATGTAACTATTTTATTTACAGTCCTGGTAATACATATTATAGATCCATTTGAACTAAAATAATATTTAAATAATTTACCTACAATTTTACCACTATTTTTTCCCCGTGTAGGAAAATGCACCCTCTTCTCTTTACCTTGTGTATGTGTTGTTGCACTCGGCTAGCCAAATTATTTGGCGAATAATCTGCGGCTGCTTTCGCTCGACGGATTGCAATTAAAAACTTATTTTTAAGAAAAATATACACAAGTTGCAGGGGCTGCCTGAATCAAAGGGGGTCGAGTGGCGATGATGGTTGGGGCAGACAGCCCAATCCCGAGTGCATGCAACACCAGAATCAGCAGCGGAATCATCGGCAGCAAAAACAAAAAAAAACACCGCACACAATTGAGTCGCAAATTTATTTGGTCGAGACGAAAAGTGATGAAGGGGTTGTGAAAAAGGGGTGCGGGGGCAGCGAAAAAAGTTCAAAATTAAATTTGTTTAGAGGCGCAAAAAAATATAAAAACACACAAAATGGATGCAAGGAAAAATTAGAAATGCCAAATTAATACTGAGATAAATACCGAAAATTATAATTTATAAAAGAAAGAACAAATACAGATACAAATTTTAAACCATTTAAATATAAATATTGTTTTAATTTATTAAATTTTGTAGAATTTTACCATCAAAAAATTTAAGAACATGTTAAATAGGTAAACTATTTTAGGAGTTTAATAAAAAAGAAAGTTTTGATAAAAAATTCCTAATAGCTACAAGGCTCTAAAAACAATTAGATTATCTTCATAAACCTTTAGGAAAAATATTAAATTAATCAATAAGAAATATTTAAAAAATTTAAAAAGTTTATAGAAGTTATCGACTTTGACAAACAAATGTATTATAGTTGTAAAATGTTCCGTTTCTTCAGTAACTAAGAATGTAATAAAACAAAATCTTATAAATAAGCTAAATGAATAAATAATAAATAAATAAACAAATAAAAACGGAATATAAACAAATTAATTATAGGACATATTTATAAAAATAATATAATAAAATCCTATAAATAAGCTGTAAAAGTAAAATGTAAAAAAGTAAAGTAAAAAATAAACAAAACAATAACATAAACAAATTAATAAAGGATCAAATTAATGAAAAGAATATAAACAAATTTAAAGAACAAATTTTTACAAATTATTTCAGTTGGTAATTTACGTTCACCCATATATTTGTAGTTTTCAACAAGCTCTCTCGGCAAATAGAAAACATTTCTAACATAACTCATCTAAAATGAACCAAATGCAATATTTCCCATAACTAAACCTATAAACCGATATTGGCTCGATAATTTGATGTTATCGAAATGTATTCTCTTCCCTTTTCGAAATTTGCAAAAATAATCCTCACACGCGGAGCCTATTATCAACAACCAGCTCTATTCAATTTCCAATAATATTCCCCAATAATATTCCTCATACGCCCCGATAGCCCCGGAAAAGCATTCAGCCTATAATTTTCCATTTTCCAACTGCTCCCCCCTGATTCCCCATTTAAAAACACATCACATCCTACCCGATTTTCAATTGTTTTGGCTGCTGTGATGTGCTGTACCTGCCATTGGTCAATTTTCAATTGCCTTCAATATTTGCCAAAAACAATCATTGGAAAATTCGGAAAATATGAATATGAAAATTGCGAATCTATATGGGAATTTGAACTATATGTATTCGATATGTATGTGGAAATATTTGCAAAATAGCCGTGCATAAAAATTAATGCAAAATGTGTTTTTTTTTCAGCTTTTCAATAGAATATCAAAGCACACGGCACAGTACAAAACAGAGCACTAAGCAGCAAATAGTAGCAACAGCAACAAAAACACACTTGAAATGCAATAATCATATTAAAAGCCACAACAACAACCACGGGCAATCTCTAAAGGCAACAAAATAGTACGTTTTTAAAGTTATTATTAGCCGCAAAATGTGGCCCGATACAAGAGTGCACAGATATGCCAGATATATGAGAGCACAAATACAAATCTATATAAATAGTGTGTGTATAGTTTAGTATTGTGTATATATAAATATATATATAGTGTGTGCAATCAATATATTGTACATCGGTTATATCTGTATCTTGCGCCAATTGAACAACCATCTATACACGAAACAAATATATATATTTGTTTATATATATATATTCATTCCACTGCTGTTTGGGTTTGTGTATAAATCATTTAAGCGGCCACCAAATAAAAATCAAGTTGAAAACATTCAATGAACTACTTTTTGCCTCGTGTTGCATGCAACATACGTATAAATATATAGTACATATGCCATATCTACATCAAATTTAATAAATATAGAATTTTATACACTCTGTTGTACGCTTTTTTCTGTATCAACAAGAACAATGCAAATATGGAAACATAAACTATTTGCCAAATACCAAAGGCAAGAGTTTTATTTTGTTATTATTTTTTTGGGGGCTCTTTTTCATTTGAATTTTAATGTTTTTTTTGGGGTTGTGTTTTGTTTTTGTGTTGATTTCATAATTTGTTGAGGAAATTATAAATAATTCGTGGGTAAAATGCTTTTTTAGACGTAAGTAAACAAATAGGGAAATACCGAGATGGGAATTCCGAAATTAAAATAGTCAAGGGAGAAAATGAGACTGAAAAAATGACTTTAAAATAATTTTTAAAAGTGAAGGTTAATATAAGCACTTAAAGAATTGAATTTAGTATATTAAATATATATTAAAAGTTATAAAAATGTATAAAAGAAAGAACTTAAATTAAACAGAAACTTGCTACAAGTTTTTGCGGGAGCGTAAGCAAGTAGTTTATATTTTCACAAAATTTATTTTGTGAGCTGTATAGATATTTATAGAATATGTAATATTGAGAATCCTATAAAATTAAAACCAACAACACACTTAATTTTTGTCAATATAATACACTCACTTAAAGGATCTCATTTCACTTTAACACTCTTTAAAAACATAAATCAAAACCTGATTTTTTTGTGGCTTACCTGAGCAGCCCTTGAAATCATTGGTTTATAACCATTATCTACCGCTCCTTTGAAGCCAGACGGTTGCTTAAAAAATATAAAAAATAATAAAAAAAAAACCCACACCGTATCGATCAATCCTTTACGCTAAGGAATTTCGGTATTCCCCACAGAGAGACCCAAAAAAAAAGCTCATTTTGATGGCTTCTTCTCGTTAAATGCGGCTGACTTGCGCCTTGGCTAATTTAAGCCATCAGCCGCTGCAAATCGATTTGATGTGGCAAAAAAGAAACTATATACATATATATAAAGATATATGCATATGCAGGAGGTATCTGTCAACAAGTTGTTGCGATCATTTTTTGGTCACGCCCCCTCCTCCGCCTTGCGCCAATTAAAAGCCAACCAACCGCCAACACTTTTTTATTCACTGTGTAATTAATATGCAGCAACAGCAGAGATAGCGGCAGCAGGTGGGCAGCTCTAGGGGGCGTGGCCGTGTGGCAAGTGTCGAAAATTTATGCGCCACATTAGTTATAGATCCATAGATACAGATACTGTTATATCGTATCGCCCCGCCACGCCCCGCAAAACAACAACGGGAAAAAAATTATTTATTAATTTGTTAATTCGCTGTTTGTCATTTTGCGGCTTAAACGTTTCGTTCTGCTACAAAACACATTAAATTTATGGGGACCCCACAGAGCGGCGAGACGATCATGAGGCACTCGGCCACGCTTCGGCACAGTTCGGCTCTCCGTTCGGCGGTTCGTTAGTTCGTTAGTTCGGCGGTTCGACATCATCTCGGCCTCGGCTCGTCGCTCGCAATTAACACGCCAAATTAGCGACGCAACGCCGCTGCTGGCGTCGACAGCGCTGCGTGCACAGAGAGAAATGGGGGTGTGAATTGTAAAGGTCCTTACAAGAAATTACTATAACTTTTCAAATAATAAAACACGTTTTAATACGTCTGCAAAATATTATAAGTTTAGTAAGAAAATAAATCATTTTTATTCTTTTTCAGCATCAACAGCCAAGTCAATCTAGCTTTTTTTATGAAAAAATTCATTGAATCATTGAATCATTGAAATTGGCAAAAATTCCAAAATATATATTTTAATAAAACGAAATGAAGGAGTTGTTTTTATGTTCTTGATCAGCATAAAAAGTCGAGTCGATCTAGCCATTTTTTGGGCAACGAAAATTTTACTCACTTTGTTTTTTTTTTTTTTTCAAGGTGTTATTTCATTAAAATTGTCAAAAATTCACAACATAAAAATTAATTTTAAAAATTTTAAATGTATAATGCTGATTTTTTAGCCTCATAAAAAGCCGGCATAGAAAATTGAATTTCGAATTGAAATTAAGGAATTTTTGGCTTGGTTATAATCAATTTTCATAAAAGGTTATTAAAGCTTCGGCTTTTAAAGTTAGCTTTCTTTTTTGTTTTCCTTTTTTTTATCTTAAATTAAAATCTGCAAAATTTGTTATAAAAAGATTCCTCTTAATAAGTCATATAACTATTTTAAAATTTATTTACTCAATTAAAGGTCGTACTCTCTTAAAACCCACTTCAAAATTCTTTTTAATAATTTACAAAATATTTAAAGCTCAGTAAACTAGCTCTTATTCTTCCCTAAATTCTATGTTTCTAATTTCCCATTTTCAATCAAAAAATTTCCCTCAATTTCTATGTAATACCACTATATTTCTCTCCCAGTGCATATGTAAATTTCAGCTTTCAACTGGCGGCGTTAGTCGAAAACTTGTTGAGCATTTTTATTGATACGTTTTGATATTTTTCAAGAATTTATTTAATTTATTTACAGATTTATGAGCTCGCTCCCGAGCGATCGCGTCGTCGCCGCCTCAGTCAAATATTTGTAGATTTTATTTATGGCAAATGGCAACAGCAGCAGCAACAAAAAAAAAAGCGGCAACAGCAGCAGCATATACACCGAAAATTTATTAGCCAAGTTGAACTTTTTCGGTTGAACACAACTCTCAGCGCCTCGTGCTGATCCAAAGGGGAGGTGGGAGGTGGTGAGGTGGCGTCAGCCGGCCAAGGTGACTGATCATCATCTTGGTCTAATGTGTCAAGTGGTTGGCAGAGCTTTGAATAATAAATAATTGTTTATAATGTATCCGCTGAGGCGATCTCGTTGTTGGGATTTATTTATTTAGTTTCTTTTTTTTCCAACATTTTTTTTGGGGCAATGGAAAAAAATTGGGTTAAAAACGAGAAAGGCAGGTGATATGATTTTGTTGTTGATTTTTGTTGTACTTCATCAGGTGATCGATCAGAGGTAATGGGGGATTATCGGGTATATATGTATATAGAGATTTTTTGATGAAAGATTAGGGAAATTCTTTAAGAATAATAGCTCTTATTTAATAGAAAATAACTCCATTTCGTTTGCATCTTTCTTTGGGCTAAACTCTCCACCTCTATTACTTACTTATTCATTACCATTCATTCCCTTAAATCGCCAATTAATTATTTATTTACCCCAGGAAACATATACACACTTAAAGGGATACATTTTCCCCAACGAATTAGTGGTGTCTCCCCTGTTGGGCTGACATTTTCATTCGCTGTGCGCCGTGCTAACATCTCTTTGAACATATGTTCCTGGCTCGTGCTGTCGCGAGTATCTTTGTATCTGTGTATCTGCCGCACTGTCTGCTCCCGCTGCGTATACGTAATGTGACAATTGCTCGCTTCGCTTCTATTACACACACTGCCACATAGTTTGTCTGTCTTTCTATGCATCCATCTATGCAGCTATCTATCTATCTATATATCTGTGAAGTTCGCTGAGCTCCCTTGTACAATTTTATTACGCTTTGCATTGCATTTTGTTGACAGTTTTGTCAACAAGCGTTGAAAATTGGCTAAATATAAATATATATGTGTCCGTCCCTTTCGGTTCGTTTCGTTTTGTCGCAATGTGTGCAGGAATATTTATTACAACGGCAACAACTCGTTCGCATCGCGCTTTATTTATAAATGCGAATATAAATAGGTGCAAGATGCACAGATTTCATCTGTTTGGCAGGGATATATATATTTTATATAGAAGGGATCCTGGGTGCAGCACAGTCAAGCGAATTCGCAGCAAGCATGACTTGTAAATAGCTGCGAGTTAAGTATCTGGCAAAGTGCAAAGTAGTTGCCAAGGCATCACCAACAGACTGCGGCGGCGGCGGCGGCGGCGGCGGCGGCGGCATCTTCCTCGCCATCATCATATGGCACTCTTGTGCCCTCATCTTGTGCAGAAATGCACTGGGAATAAATATATATTAATTGAAAATTAACTTAGTAATATATAAATTCAACCTATGTTTAAAATATAAAGCTTTAAGAGCAACTTTGGCTGTTATAACCATAAGCTTTAAGTCTACAAACAAAACAGGATTCATATTCAGAAGCTTAATAAATTTTGTAATATTTAATATTAAATTATCTAAAGTACTATTAACTAAAAGATTTAGATCTAAAAACAAAGCAGAACTCATATTCAGAAGCTTAATACATTTTTTTATGATTTATTACTAAATTAAACATTTAAGAATCTTTTAGATACAAATTCTACCTTCATTTATTCCCGTGCTTCATCGTAATGAACTGGGCACGCACTTGTCTCGCTCAGCCGTGGAATGATGTATGTGGCAAGCGTCGGCAGATGGGGCACCATGTCTATATGGCTATAGCCTATAGCTGCCTATATGCACCTAGGCCATAGAAACAAAACTGTAGAAATGGCAACATTCTGCAGCTTTATCGCTTTTCCAGGAATCGGAAAATGCTTCCGCATCAATTGAAAGTGCAAGTGCCACTATTTTTGTAAGAGCTATCACGGACTATCTCATAAGAAAAGTCTGTATAAATATTCCAGGAAAATAAACCAAGAGTAATATTAAGATTTATTTTATCTACCATTAAATTACTCAAGTAAATAATCTAAAATCCATGGAAAACATTTCCCTAGCTTAAAGCATTTCAAGTAATATTTACTGAATCAATTTTGGTCAACACCTTAAGAACTTAATCCGTTCAGTAAATATTTTGTCAAGAGCTGAGATTTACTGAGATTTCTTCTGCTTCTCTTCTCTGAGGTGTTTTTCCACTTATTTTTCCCTGGCTCTGGTTTATCTTTCGCACTTTAGCGGGGCTTATAAATAGAAAACCATGACACTTCCTCCCCCAAGACCCCCTTTTTTTTGTCATATTTTTTTCCCTATGGCGCTGTCAAAATCAGTTAAAACACCGATTCGCTGTCTCATCGCCATCGGATCAACGACCACCGCGACTTGTAAGGCATGTGTGTGTATATTTTCTGTTGTACTTTCTGTCTTCTATCTGATGAGGTATGAGCCACAAAATAAAACACAGCGAAAAAAAATAACAAGTACAACAACAAAAAAATAAAAAATAAAAACAGGCAAACGAGAACCAACCTCAAAGACAACTTTCAGGTGAAACACAAACAACAACGTCGCCCGCAAATAAAGCAACAACAACAAAAAATGTAAGAAAAAAATATTTAAATATTTTAAGAGCGATGACCCAGAAGCCGAAGCAACAAAAAACAAAAAAAAGAAAGAATCAACCTCGAACACCTTCCACTGGGAACGGCCACGCAAAAAAAAAACGAACTGGAAAAAAATTAAAATGAAGAATTTTTTTGGTTCAACAAGAAGAGTTTAATTTGTCAGAACAACAAACTTGATAAAAATCTATACACAAGTGAGCAAGCGAGATAGAGAGAGAGAGAGAGAGGGGGGAAAGGGGAAGAGAGAGTAAAACACAAATTTGGTGAAAAAACTGAAACGAAGCAAAAAGATAACCAAAGTCTTGAAAGCAAACTTATTTTTGTGCTGACATAAATGAAATCATTTGATGTTATTCAATATACAAATTTCAAGAGAAATAGAGAGCAATAAAAAATGGTTTTGAAAATGTTTAAATTATTAAATATAGAATTTAAACAAGAAGAAATAAGGAATATTTGTTAAAGAGATAAATTCTAAAGAACCAAATAAGTCAAAGAAATATTATCAGAGGAGTACAAATAAAGTTTGAAAAAGCCTTTCAATTAACAAACAAAATTAATTAATCAAGTTACCTTCCTCAAAAACTGATTTTAAAATATTAAAGTAAAATACTTAAGCATTAATTTTATGTTTTAAAATTAAGTACTAAATTTTTCAAAATATTTTCCTTTACACTGGCCACAAATAAAGGATATATAAATAATGTTTATTAAAAAAGGCTTTTAATAAACAAACAAACAAATTAAATTGTTACCTTTCATTAAAACTGATTTAAAAATATTTTTAAAAATATATTAGCATTAATTTTATAATTTAAAATGAATTCTTAAATATCTCAATTTCTTTGCATATTAACTTAAGGAATTTAAGCAGAAATACCTTATTTGGAATGTTATTCTAAGGAATATTTTTAAAGGAATTTTTTAATTAAGTAAAAAACAGGGAAATATTTTAAAGAAGATACAAAAAAAAAACTTGGAAAAGGTTTTTAAACAAAAAAAATTAAATAGTTGCCTTCCTCAAAGAGTGAATTTAAAATAGGTATTAAAATATCTAAGCATCAATGTTTTGGTTTAAAATTAATTCCTATGTTTCTCAAATATTTAATAAAATATTACAATGGTTACATATCTCTCAAAGAAATATTTTTAAAGAAAACACAAATAATGTTGGATGAATGCTTGCAATAAATATCAAACTAATTAACAAGATACTTTCCTCAAAGACTAATTTAAAAATATTTTTAAAAATACTAAAGCTTTATATTTATATTTGAAATTTATTTTTTTTAATTCGTAACATATTCTCCATTTCAAAGTCAACATATTTCTCAGAAATAAACTTAAGGAAGCCAAGTTAAAACACCTTCTTTGAGCTGTCAAACTCCCCCTATTTCTCTCTGGCTCCAACTCTGAGATCATAAATCTTTGTTCAGTTGCCGCTTCAGATTTTTTTTTCTTCTTTTTTGTATAGTTTGTTGCTAGTTTCTTCCAACGTCAAACACTAATTGGTATTAGCAGCAACAGCAACAGCAGCAGCAGCAGCAACTATCACACGCAACTCCCCTCTCTTCTGGTCCACTCCGATTATTGCTTTTGAAGATTGAAGAACCAACGGGTTCAATGGATCAAGCCAAAGTTGATTTTACCTTTTATGGCCTTTGACTTTGAATTGTGCCGCTGACAAACAACAAGATACAGGTGGGCGTGGTTTTGGGGCTGGAGGGGAACCTGTTGTTGTTCGAAAAACGTTGTTAATTCAAGAAGTGGGTGGCCACTAAATGAAACCCAAATTGAATTAGTCGCAGGCTTAACAGGCCTCGAGTTTATCGTAAAATGTTTGAGATAGAAACATAAGGGTTTTCTTGAGAGATTAAGTTTGATTTGAAGGGCTAAAAAATAGTTTAAAATATATCTTTGTTTAGAAATTATCATCAATACAAATAATCATCAAAAGTCTTGGTAAATTTTTATATTTAAGAGGTTTAAAAATAATAAAAATAGAAGAAAATAAAATTCTGTGCGCTGTTTTTAAACTTTAATCATATATTTTGGGGTTTTGATCTGTTTTTAATTTTTAATATTTTAAAATGTATGTTATTTTTAGACTTTGTTCAGCTAGGAGCGAAAAATAACTAGATTTAATCCTGTTCGAAATAAGCGCCATATCCAAAGTCGCAATCTGGCTACATTAATTCGGGCTTCTCCTGTCATGTGTATCTTGGTCACACTTTGTAGTCTCTCGCCTAACGTCAAATGTATCGCAGCTCAGAGGATCGCGCATATATACTTTAACCACCAGAAAGTGTTTCAATAAACCTTATATATATCCTAAACGGAGAGTGTACTTATTTCTTCTGGATACTCAAGCACCTGCGTTGGGGGGGAAATCCCAACAAATCCAGACATTTATTTACATAAATCGAGAAATACTTTAATAACAATTAAAATCAAAATTCTTTTAAGATTAGTACTTTCACTTCTTATTTTCCATAGTTTTCTTATTAAATTTCTTAAAACCAAACATAAACTAAATAACAGCAAATAATTTTTACTTGAACCTTATTTCAATAAGCTTGAAAAACAATATTTATACATTTTTTAAATGAGATTAAAATATTTTTTAAATTAAATATGCAGTATATACATTTTAATCAAATTTTAGCATGAAACCCCATCAATATACCTCAAGAACTAAATACATAAATACAAATTATTTCAGTCTTTAATTCTATTTAAAATGTTTTTAAAAAATTCCACAAATTTTCCATAGAAATATCGATAGTCCATTGGTTTTTTTGTGAATGTGTGTGTTTCGTTGGAAGCCAATGTTCAGACAACGAACCCCAAAAACAAAGCGACAAATAAAGCGACGTGCAAAGTGCGAAAACGGCAACGGAAAAATTGTAACTCAAACGGGGAGAAGTCGGGGAGAAAAGGTGGCCAGGGGGTGTAAACAAATGCAAATGCCCAGATACAGATACAGATACAGCTACAGCGCCAACAGATACAATCAAATACGTACGTCAATTGCTTGGGTGCCATGGTTGTGTCGGTGTGCGGCTAAAAATGAAAAATTGCTTTTCAAAATTAAATCAACATTTAATTTTCTCGTAATTTGCTGCCTGCCTTTCCTGCCTTCTGCCTTCTGCCTTGGGAAAAGTGAAAAGTGGTGGCTGAGGGAAGAACTCACGCATTTTTCTACAAATTAATTTTAGCACAACGATTGCCAGATACACAGAGAAATGTACCTCAGCCGCATCAGCGGCAGATACAAGATATGCGATGGCTATAGATACAGATACAGATACAAGCAATAGCTATAGATACAGATATACAGCACGTCTGTCTTCCGCAGATACATCGTATTGGTTAGCCATTAAATGACGCCAGCAACAACAAGCCAACTACAAATCGTTTGGCAGCCAAGTGCCAAATAAAAACTTATTACTTATACGCCTCGTACGCCAGGCCGAGCATCACAGAGCACAACCAGCAGCACATGAATCTATTATGAATTAGACTCTGAATGCCAACCGAATAGACTCGAACACACACTCATATACACACACAGTGAATGGGCATAAATAAATATTTTGTAGCTCGTTTAAATATTCACCCTGGAGGGCAATTTTTCGTAAAGATTTTTTCGGTTCGATTTGAATTCGTATTTGTATTTTGCCGCAGATTTAGTTGAGTTCTCTCCCAGCACAGAGAGTGAGTGGAAAATGTGCTCGGATGAGTGCAATAATGTGGAACAAGGTCCACAAATAAACAATTGAAGATTATCGAACACGGGTGGCGGGGGGAGGTGGATAGGAGGAAACTCGTGTGGCAATGAATGAATAATTTACTTAAATGTTGGTAACGTTTAGAGGTATAAAAGGAACCTTAGGGGTTGAGAAAGATAATTTTGTCGCACTAAAGAATGTTTAGGATTAAGTAAAAAATTATCTTAGGAACTGAAATACAAGCAAATATAATTAATAATTTATTGTGAATTGTTAAGTATTTACTTTAAGGTTTGAAGCATTAAGACGTATGAAAGAAACCGTGAGGCTTGTGAAAAAATTATTTCGCACTAAAGAATTAAGTAAAAACTATCTTAGAAACAGAAATACCAACTAATACAATTTTTTTAAAATTTATATTAAAATTTTCTGTCATTTTGAAGTATTTACTTAAAAGTTTAAAGCACTTTGAGGTATGAAAAGAATCTTGGGAGCTGCAAGAAAAATTATTTTGCATTAAAGGAATTGTTCAGATTAAGTTAAAATTATCCCAAAAACAGAAATATATGCAAATACATTTGAAATTAATTTATTTTAAAATGATTCTGTAATTTTTAAGATTACAGAAATTCAAAATAGCTTAATATTAATGTGATGTAAGTATATGTAAGTATTTTAAATGGTTTAAATAAATTAAGTTTGTAATAATTGCTACAAAAAACTAATAATATTAATTTTCAATGCTTTAAATATCATTATAATTATGCTTAATTTTTTATAGCTTCGTCTTAATAAAAAATGAATCTATTACTGTTTTATATAGACAATCAAAAATTTTAATTACATCACTGACTTGCAACAAACATTGTTTATTACCTATATATCTCCCCATAATAACACTAATAAATATCACTAAATAATCACCAACATTAA
>VNJS01011625.1:65540-80967 GCA_008042575.1 Drosophila watanabei | reverse complement strand
GCCAAGGAGCAACCTACAGCAAAGTCGCAGTGCACCTTAAAAGGGGCATTAAGCGAGCTTCGCTTTATGTAGGATGCAGCAGAGCAACAAGCGCATCGGGTCTTTTCCTATTAGGAGACTTTGTTCCTCCAACTAGATTTGGAGCTTCAAATGTCCAAGCAGAGCTAGAAAGCTTAAGAGGGGAAAAGGCCTTGACTACGCAATACGAATTCTTGATCAATGGGGATCATGCTATCTCAATGTATTATCACAATGTTGAGTCTCTTCGCGCTCATCGCGAAGACATTGCCAACGATAAAATTATTTGTTCTGCTAACTTTCTATGTTTTGTTGAAACCTGGACTCTTCCCCAGGAAGAGTACAATTTACAGAATTTCGACATTATCAGGAGAATTGATGGCAATCGGTTAAATGGTATTGGGAAAAACGGAATACTTATATATGCAAAACACAATATTTCGTCAAACGTGCAATTTCTTTTTGAGACAAAGAAATCGCCAAACCCGAGAGCAACCTATCAATCGATTGTGTTTAAATATCTTGACACGTCATTTATAATTGTTTATAGAAGTCCCGGATTTCCTATAGCAAGATTTCGAAATGAAATTAAAGCTGACGTTGAAAAGGTACGCAGAATTGAAAATAATAAAGTAGTAATATTGGGAGATTTTAATATGTGCAGATCCTCAACAAGCGATGTTCTAGAGCAAAATTTGAATGGGTATAATCTTTTCTCTATGATTAATTCTCCAACCACAAAACACCTAACTCAAATTGATTGGATATTTTCTGACGCTCGAATTCCAGAAGCTGTTGCCCTTACGTATGAAACCCCTTATAGCCATCATGATGGAATTTTCTATAAATATAGCTTGTAAGACAGTACACGTAAGATATTTATTTAATTAGAATTTAATTTCAATTGATTGTATATATTGTATTGTAAATATATATTTCCATTATCCATTTAAGAATATAAAAATTAAAAATTGTGCAATGAATTTATTATTTAGCTTTAATTTCCCCCTCGTGGATTGAGACCTTGTCGTGGTGTGGGGGCTTAGTACGTGAATTTCACTGAAACTAACCGCAATCCTTAAATATAAACATTATTAATTACTTACTGCAAGGGTATTGAAACTTCGGCTTTGCCGAAGTTAGCTTCCTTTCTTGTTTATATTTATATTTATATTTATTTTTATTTTTATTTTTATTTTTATTTTTATTTTTATTTTTATTTTTATATTTATATTTTTATATAAAAATATATTTTTTTTAAGAATTCTTCTACATTTATCTACATATATACCCTTCTTCTGTTTATAAGACCAAAAAGACGCCATATACAAGATACCCTTCTCGTGCTCCACCGTTTACCGGGTGTGTATTAAAAATAGAAAAAAATAGCTCTCAAGTTCCAGACTCTGGTTCCTACACACACACAGAGACACACATGTCACACATGCCACACACATACACACACACATATATATGTCTGTGCGGACGCGACTGTATTTGTGTAGACATTCTAAGCGGTCATAGTCCCAGTAAACTTTCGCTGGCCATACATATATGCAAAGGGGGGGTTGGGGGATGAATATGTTTGGGGGTGGAGGGATTGAGGGGTTAAGGGGGAGGAAGGAGCACCACCGGGAGCCATGATGAACTAAAGCAGTGGCGCAGCAATGAGCCAACAGCAAAAACCGAAACAAATTGCAACAAATGCGAAATATGTACGACACCACATGTGGCGGTGGTGGCAACTCTATAAAGCACACTCCACGGCCTAATGCTTACCATATGTGGGTGGCAACCCTCCGGGTCGTCGTCGTCGATTCACAGTTTTTTTCAGTGGGTCAAAGCAAACGGTGGGGGGGGTTTTTCCATCACAAGGAAATTGAAAATGCAACCAAATTATAATTTTTCATATACTAAAACGCAGTTTTAATTGCAGAGATTAATTATTAAAATTGTGAAGGCGAATTTTAATTGCCACAGAGGATAGAAAATTAAATAATTTCTTAGAAAGGCTAAATATTTCTTAGAAAGGCTAATTATTTCATTTAATTAAGGATACTATATTTTGTCACAGAGGATAGAAAATTTAATAATTTCTTGGGAATAATAATTATTTTATTTAATTAAGGATACTTTATTTTGTGCTTTTTAAAACAAGGGTTAGGAAATAAAAACAAAAGGGAAAAAGATTTAAGAAACACAAAAACATATTAATATTTTTTCTAAGCAAAAGAAGGTTTAGAAAGGTTTAGAAAATAGTACAATTTTCTCTTTAAAAGCGAAATTATTATTATTATTATTTCTCTTTTACTAAACAAGCAAAAGGACAAATTTTTTCTTCTTTCAAAACAGTCTAATTTATCAAAATCAAATTAAATTTTATTTTATTTTCAGTTAAAGAGTTGTAGAAAATATTCAATGGAATATTTTTTTATATTTTGTGCAAAGAAATTACAAATCCCAAAAATAACTCAAATCTAGTCTTTTTGTGGAGAATTGGAGAATAATTATTTATGGAGAATTGCTTATTTTTAGCAAAAAACATTCTAAATCTTCAAATAACAAGAATTCTTCTGGCTTTGATTTCCTAAAAGAGAGTTTACTTTTTATTTATTTATTTAGAATTGTAAAATTAGAATATATTTTATGGAAAATTTCTTATTTTTTCGATAAAGAAATTAAATATCGAATTGCAAATTCTAAGACATTCTTCTGGCTTTAAGTTCCTTAAAAAGAATCAAGTCTTTAGCCTTTCTTCTGCACCTCTTTCTTTCCCTCTCTCTCTCTTTCTCCCTTTCCCTCTCTTTCTCCCTCTCTCTCTCTCTCGCCCTCCCTTTCCCTCTCTCTCTCCCTCTACTTCTCCCACCTTCTTCGGTGACGCATTAAATTTCACCTAAACTTGAATTGAAAATTTTCATGATCAACGGCCATGATGGGGCCCCCGAAAAATCAGCAGCCAAAAAAAAAAAATAAGAGAAGAAACCAAAAAAAAAACAAAGGGGAGACTCATCCGTTTAGTAATCAAGCTGAAGCATCTGCAGAGAGGGGGGGTGGGCTGCCATTTAACTGTGATGGGAAACAAAAACGCACACACACACACACATTGGAGTCCAAATTTTGGAGTAAAAGTGAACGGGCAAGTTCAAGTTTATTTTCTGGAGATACAACAACGCACAAAAATTTAGCTTAAAAAGAAAGAAAGAAAGAAGGAAAGAGAAAAATAAATAAATATAAAAGGGCGTCAGAATGATGCGTGTCGTAGAAGCAAAGGAGAAGAGAGAGATGCGGAAGAGAGGGGCGGCCAGAGAAAGAGAAAGGAAGAAAGCGCAAGAGAGTGACAGCTTCAGAGAGAAGAAACAGAGAAGGCGTTAAGGATGGCTGAAAGGGGCGTTGGGAAGGGGGGGTTATTTTACTAGAAACTTTATTAATGGAAAATAAAATTGTAATATTTATTTACTTATTATTGAAACTTAAGAAATTTAAAATATATTAAAAAAAAAATTTTAATAACTTTCATTTCCCCATAAAACCCCTGTCTCTGCACACACCACTGCAGCCTCAAGGTGTGGCACGTCATGTTCACACACACACACACACACATGTGAGCTTGGGCTTGACCCCCGAAAAACCAGAGACGATGCCAAAGATGTTTTTGGTCTGTAACTGTAACCGGTTTTTTTTGTTACCTTATTTTTTTTCTGTCGTTTTTTTTGGGAGGGAACCCGCCATCATTTAAAAGCCTCCAAAGGGGGGAGGGGGGGAGGGGAGGAAGGGGGGTCAGACAGTAACGCTGAGGAAAGCTATCATAAAACGCGCGACGAGACAATCCACAAAAGTTGCAGGCCACCCAGTCCCCTGAATACTCTACTCGAAAAATATTTAAAAAATGGTAATTAATTACTTGAAATTAATTCATAAAACTTTGTAAGTAATAATGGAAAATTAAGTTATATTTATTATTATTATTTATTATTTATTATTATTATTTATTATTATTATTTATTATTAATATTTATTATTAAGTTTGTTAAGGATTTCATTAAATATTTTTAGACATAAACAAAAAACACGAAAAGGAAACTCTCTAGGAAACTAATTGGTTTTAGATAATTATTGTATCTTATTTTCTTATTACTCCTTTATTATTTATTATTTATTTATTATTATTTATTCCTTTATTATTAATTCTATCTTTAAGAAATGGAATTTTTAAATATAATTCACAGTTTTTAAGATCACTAAGGATCTTCTCTTAAATTTCAAATAAAGAGCATACAAAGCCTGACTTGATCCGCCTCCACCTTTCACTATCCCTGCCTCTCTCCCTTTGTCTTGCTCTCCTTTCCTCGTTTCCCTTGACATTTCGGTTGTCTTTCAGTTATATTTATTTTATTTTACTTTTTTTTTTGGCTGTAAGCTCGTTATTGTTAGTGTTGTTGCCAAAAGGGTGACGAGCTGTTGTTGTAGTTGTTGTTGTTGTTAAGTCATTAAACGTTCGTTGACTTCGACGTTGGCCAAAAAAGCGTTTCCAAATGTGGAAAATGGAAGTGGAAGAGATCTTTCCAACAATTTTAACAATTGCAGTACAAAAAACAAACGATACTTATCGATAATTTGTCAAGGCAAGAAGAATTTTTAGAAATTTAAGTAAATAATATAAATAATATCGATTTATATATGAAGTTATCGATGTTGAAGCATAATTAGTCTCATTAAATATCATTTATCGATCAATTAATCGAAATCGAAACAGAATTCATTAAATAAACTTAACAAAATGCTTTCAGTGTAATAAAACTCAATTATTTGATGTCTATATATATTTCTTTTATTTGTTTTTATTTCTTTAATTTGTAGTACTATTTATTTTTAATTTTTTTTTGCTTTTGTAAACAAGTACAGTCAAATAAAATATTTAAGCCGTCTGAGCCCCAAACGTAATTGATGTGAAAGTGAAATTTTTTCTGGTTTGTATTATTATTATATTGTTGGTTTTTTCTTTCTTTCGTTTTTGCTTCATTTCTGTTTCGTTTTGGGACAGGGGTCAAAAAATCTGACGGTCATTACGCGGTGACCATAACCTTAAGATTGGCTTTGGGGAAAGAGACAGAGTTAGAGGAGTGAGAGGAATCACGCAGCTGTTTTCTTTTTTTTTTTGGGAGGCTGATCTCTGGAAATTTTTAACGGTTTTCGGTTATGAAGAAGAGGAAGAACACACGAGAAGAGAAGTAGGAAGAGCGACAAGAAGAGCGAAAAAAGGCCCCAAAAGCACCAAGAGAACTACACTGTCAGCGACGTTGGCAGAAGCAGCGACAGCAGCGACGACTACGGCGACGGCGACGTCGACGTCAACGCAACGGGTTCAATGGCTGACCCAATTTCGGGCACACACGGGCGCCAAAGAGGGGGCGAGGGACTGCGAGAGAGAGAGAGCGAGAAGTGGAGTCATTAAAGCGAACGGGAAACGTATTGTGAAAGCCAATGAGCAAGCAAGATGGAGCTATGGCGAGAGAGCAACTAAGCAGAACGCAGCATAATGCAAGTTCACTGAGTGATCGCTCTCTCTCTCTCTCTTTCGCTTTCATTGCTTCTAACTGTTGTTGCTTTGTGCTGTTGATTGGCATTCCATGTTGCCTTTACCGTTGTTGTTATTGTTGTTTCTGTGACGGGATTTGTTCATGCGCAAACAGTTCGTTGTTACTTTTATGTAATTTATTTTCATTTCATTTAATTTCATTTTTTTTTGCCTCCCTCCTTGCCCCTTTCTTTCACCCTCTCTTTCGTTGTGTTCCGTGGTACTTGCCCTTTTCTACATTCACTTTCTTTGCCCAGCGAACAAGAGAGAGAAAGAGCAATAGAAGAGGGGGAAAAAAAGCAGAGTTATAGCATAATTGCATAGAAAAGATCGATATTTAATCGTTTTTTACTATATAATTGGTGTAGTTTACCGGAAAAATTGTAATATTTTTATAGAGAGATTTTTGATGCATTAATGGTTCTTTTTATGATTTTTTTAATGTAACATTTACAGAGTTTAATTATAAAAAGTACTCATTTCGATAAACCTAACAATCGATAATATATTTCGATATATTACAATATTCTTAAGACCAATAATAAACCAATATTGGAGCAAAACTCGATAAGTTAACAATTAATCGATTTTTGGCATTTATTTGGCTTTATTAATACAAGAAATTCTTTTTATTTTAGAACCGTTATTTAGAACTTATTAGATCTGAGGAAAATATTTTTATTAGAACCTCAAAAACATGTCGATATATCGATAATTCTTTTTTTATAATAACAATGAAATTTATTCCTGCAAATTCTTCAAAAATCTACAGCACATTTACTAGTTTCTATGATATCTTTTTTTTTGCACTGCTCGGGTATTACGTGAAAGTTTATTGAACTTTCGATTTCGCTCACAGAATGCACCCGTGTGCATGTATGTACATATGTATGTGTGTATGTGTGGCTAGCTCACTAAGTCGCTCGGTCAACGAGTCAATGGCGCTCGAATCGCAGCCCGCAACCGAAGCGTTGAAAAAATACAAATAAATAAAAAAAAAAGATATAACGATCCGAAACACCGAAACACTTCGCATCGCATCACGAATGCAGTTTTATGTGAAAATCCAATCGTGCTACAGAAATAGCTGCCAACAACAAATACAGACAAAAACATTTGCAACTATGTGGAAATTGGCGGGATAGAGTTGCCACTAAAATGTGTGTGGCTACCCTTTTTATCAGTTTATCGATAATATTTAGTTAATAAATAATTTAGAATAATAATAATAAATAATAGAAGGTTTTACAACATTATCAACAGTTTTAAAGCTTTTCTGCCTTAAAATTTCACTGATTACTTTTACACATGGCAATTTATCGAACTTTAATCGATAACACCTGAAGTTTCAATAAACTAAGGCTTATAAAAACGGTTAATCGATAATATTTATTTGATAAATGCATAAACATATGTAAGATATGTATAAATATGGTTATTTTAGAAGGTTTTACAACATTATCAACAGTTTTAAAGCTTTTCTGCCTTGAAACTTTATCGATTACTTAGACACATGGCCATTTATCGATCTTTAATCGATAACACCTGAATAATAAAAGGTTTTACAACATTATCAACAGTTTTCAAGCTTTTCTGCCATGAAATTTCACTGATTACTTTTACACATGCCAATTTATCGAACTTTTATCGATAACACCTGAAGTTTCAATAAACCAAGGCTTAAAGAAAAGGTTTAAACCAAGAGCTTTAAATAATTATGTCTTAAATATGAGATAACTTACTTTTTAAAATCATTTTTTACGGTTAAACAACCTTCTTTTTATTTTATCTACTTAAAATTCCCTTTTTTCTGCTCTATTATTATCTTGGTAGCAAAAACTAGGAAGAAAAAAAAGAGAAAACTTCCCTGGAATCGCTTGGAAACCCCAAAAGTGCCTTTGGTAAGTGTTCTATAATATCCAAAGCCAAACTTCCTGAGAACCGGAACCGAAACCTAAAACCTACAACGAAACCCAACTCATATATAGCTCGTTTCTTAGCCATATGTCCGAGGTTACTGCCAATGGCTCTTTGGTAAGACCCCGTTATTATTTTTTTTATGCTTCTTTTTTTTTTTTGCTCTTTGGCAAGACTTCACATTGATTTTGGTGGCTGCTAGAGCTGGCACTTTCCATTGCATAAGACAGAGTTGCCAGGAGCGAAGAGTTGCATACATATGTATGTATGTATGTGTCGGTGCTGTCAAACACTCGAAATGCACTTCTACGAGGCACACCTCACCTCGTTTCTCTTTTTTTTCGATGTGTTTTGCCTAAGCAAAGCGTGAAATTTTTGCACTTCCTTGTTTGCATGCAACATACTCGCACAAAAAGTGCCCCCAACCCCCGGTCTCTCACCTCCTGCTCCTCCTCTCTCCTCCTCTCTCCTCCTCTCAACTCCTCCTCTCTCCTCCTCTCTACTCCTCCTCTCTCCTCCTCGCCCAAGACCTCGACTCGGCCCGGCCTTCCTGGTATGCTCCACAAGACTGGGAGAGAAGGAGGATCAGGCAGCGGAGGAGGGGGGTTAGGCGGGGGAGAAGGTAACCACCGACTCAACTTGGCTCTGACTGCGCTCCGCCTCCATTCGTAGCTGCTCGCCTAGTCGCCGATTACAGGCAGGCACAGAAAAATATATACTTTCTATTCGAAATATAAATCGAAAGGAAAATCTAGTCTTATATAAAACCAAAATGTCGTGCGAAATATTATATGGGAATAATCGTTAAGATTAATAAATTGACTTGAAAAAATATCGAAAAATATATACTTCCTATTCGGGATATAAATCGAAATGAAAACACGGTCCAATATTTAGCCATAATATCGTAAGCAATATTATTATTATGGGAATAATAGTTAAGATTAATAAATCGACTTTTAAAAAATATTGAAAAATATCGAATTTCACAATAAATAATTGTAATAATTTCTTCTTTATAAAACAATTAAATCTAATATTCAAATATTTGTATAATTTGTTAAGCGCTATAATCAAGGGAATAATATAATAACATAAATAAATTTATATCGAAAATTATAATGAATATTTTATGCCCAAAAAAACAATCTAATAATTAATTCATTTAATTAAAGTTTAATATTAAATACGATATTTTTGCGATAATGCCTTTATTATATATTATATTTTTTCAAAATTATATTTATTAACAATTTTAATTTGTTTAATTTTATGTTTTTGGTTATTAAAGCTATTTTCAATACTATATTTCTTTAAATTTTATGTTATATTTTATATTTATTCATATATATATTTTTCTATTTTTTCAATATTATATTTATTAAACAATTTTAATTTGTTTAATTTTATGTTTTTGGATATTAAAGCTATTTTCAATACTATATTTCCTTAAATTTTATGTTATATTTTATATTTATTCATATATATTTTTATATTATATTATATATTTATTAACACTATTATTTATATTTATTAACACAATTATTTACATTTATTAACATTATTATTTATATTTTTATATTTTTTCAATATTATATTTATTAACAATTTTATTTTGTTTTTACCTTATATTTCTCATTATTAAATTTTTTTTCAATATTATATTTTCTTTACATTTTATTTCATCACTAAATTCAATTATTAATTAATCGTTCCTATTAATGCCACCACTACTGTGCCTTTTGCTAGTGTCATTCGCGTCATTGCATGTTCACCAACGCATCGCCATAGCCATCGTCTCGGTCGACGTCGGCATTCCCTCTCTTCCTCTCCCCCTCCCTTATTTTTGGAGCGACAACTACTGTGCCAGTGGCTCTTTCATCATGCCAATTGGCGTCACTGCCTCACTGACTGCGCTGTCGACGGCGACGCAGACAGCGGACAGCGACTGCAGCCGGCTGCAGTTTGCATCATCACCTTGTGCCGTTGTCAGGGCATTGGCACAGTTTCACACACACACTGACACACACACATACAGCCAGGCAGCCGTGCATTTGTTGTTTTCCTTTTTTTTTCTTTGCTCTCTTCTCGCTTTTCGCTTTTTCCTTTTTTTTTTAGTTTTTGTCGTGTTGCTGCTTTGCTTCTATATTTTGCCTTTGGATTTTTCTCGTTTCGCGTTAACTTTTGGGTTGGCATTTTCTGCTGCCGCTGCGGCTGCTGCTCTTGCACTTTATCGATAACTGGGCAATCGGTGACGGTGTCGACGAAACGGGATTTCGATTGATCAAATTTCAGGATATTCAAGATGGCGCAGGTGTATGACGAAAATGTAATAAGTTAAACATGGCGTATACGTAATAACGTAATAACTACAACACTACAAAAAAAATATATATTATTAACTTAATTCTCCTCATTTTCGAACTTTTTATTCCTTAAAAATAACATTAAAATTCGTAAAACTACAATAAATCCTAAGTGCCAACATGGCGTATACGTAATAATGTAATAACTTCAATATTACGTATACGTCATGTTGGCTCTGGGATTTATTTTAGTTTTATGGATTTTAGTGCTTTTTTAATGAATAAAAAATATGTATTTAAAGGGAATAAAGTTGATAATATATATTTTTTGATTAAGAGAAAATTTCGGGAAATAGCTAAGAAGCTTTAAATATTTTTGTAGGAAATATATTAGAAATATATTAGAAAAATATTGAAAATTCATATTATTAAAGAGCCTCTAGCTGGAAAATGCTTTAAATGTTTTTCCTTAATTGAAAAAATATAATATTATAATACAATAAAAATATAATAATATTTTTCCTTAATTTTTCCTTTCCCATAATTGAAACCCAAGACAAAAAACTCCCTTCTTCTTCCCTTGAAAAGACGTATATCCTTTGATTTCATTACAAACTTCCCTAACTATATAATTTTACGATTTCTTCTATCGATTTTGATTACTGTTGTCAATCAAAAAAAATTTACTGTCAGAATTACCAAGTAATTGAGCCTATCAATCGCTTAAATTGAACTAATAACTGACCTTTGCCATGTGATTTAGACAGCGATTACAGGCGATTTTCGATTACCGATTACTCTATCTAGTGAAGGGAATTGTTTTGCATAATTTATAGGAATTTAGGATTTTTTTTGGTTCTATTTATGAAGGATTTTTTAGGTATATTAAGGATCCTAAAGACTTACCGCTTTAACCAAGGCGGCGGAGGATGAGGATGCGGTGACCAAAATGTCTGGCGTTTCACTCAAATGGAAATGGCTGAAAATAAAGTGAAAGAAAAAGAATAATTAATAAAAAACAAAAGATAATAATAATAGTAATTGTATGCCGGATCAGGCTGTCAATTTAAATAGCAAAAAGGCAGAAAAATTGAGAGAAAAATGTTTATCAATTGTTTAGCAGAAAAAGCACTTCAAGAATATTAAAAAGTAGCCTGTAAAAAGTTCTATTTAATATAGTTTTTTATAGATTTGAGAAGATATTATAATATTTAAAATAAAAAATAAAAACATTTAAGAAAATTGTTCATTAAGTTTGAGAGTTTAAACAAATGTTGTGTAATAATAAAAAAAAAGTATTTATATTCAAAAAGATATATAAGAAGTGTGTTCCCGTAAAGAATAAAAATATATCATAAATCTTAAATAAATAAATCAAATCAAATCATTGTAAATATTTTTATAAATATTAAAAATACAATAAATATAAATACATATAATATTAAAATAATTTACAGATATAATATTTATATATCGATATTATATTTGTAAATTATATTAATATTATATTTATATATCATACATTTATTGTGTTTTTAATATAAAATGAAGTTTTAAAAAATTTTATTTATTATACAAATTCTACAACTATTCCTTTTTAACATTTTACACCTTAACTTAATATTAGTTCTAACATTGTTTTATTTATTCTTCAAGGTATAAAAAGTAATCCTGCAAGCCATATAAATTTTCCAACTGTTTTGAGTTTTGTCTCCAATTAAAAAAAAAAAAAAAGCCAGCTGTAGGGATTCGTCGCCATACCCGCAGCCTTGGGATGCAGCTTTGCGATCCAGGAAAAGCTGCTGCTGCAGCTGCAGCATTGTCAGCATAAACAGCACCAGAACCCCCGGTAACCCCCCGCCCCCATCCTCTCTCTCCCCCTCCCCCTCCCCACTTGCGAATCAATGTCTCTGTCTGTCTGCGCCAAAAGAAGAAGCTTTTGAGGGTCGCGGTGAGGGACACACACAGCATTAGAGACGAAAAATTCTTTAACGCTCGCATACACTCTCTCTCGCTCTGTGCAAAAAGCTCGTGAGAGCTGGCTCGCGCTCTCTCTGCGAAATGCACAACAAAAAGAATGCAAAACAAGGAGAACTTCGGGCGCATCTGTGTGTGCGATATTTCAACCTCAAGTGAACCGAAACGAGGCGAAAAACTGAACTCAGCTGAACCGAACCCGAGAGCTGAACCTGCCCCACGTCGCTCCTCCATTGGGATAGGTCGGAATCGGCATCGGGGAAATCGTCATCGTTATAGGAATCGGAATCGGGGAATCCAAGTCCAGGGCATGCATATATATATCTGTGGCTGCTTGCAAGTGTGTGTGCGAAAGTGCTCGACTGGGACAGCTAAAAATAGTTAAATGCAGTGGCTCGGTCGGTCTGTCGGTCACTTGCCCAACACACTCAGCGACACCTCTCTCCCTCCATTCTCCCCTCTCACACACACACACATATACAGGCCCTGCATGTACTCTTACTAGCTGGCAAGCCACCCTTTGTCCTTCTCCCGATAAAAACGAAAAAAATAAACAGTTATGAAAACACACAAAGAAAATCAAAACAAATACAAATTTATTACCTTGGTGACTCTTTTTTTTTTGCTGAAAACGAATTTTAACTAAGAGCAGATTGTGTTTTGATATTTTTTTTTTTTTTTTAATTCGGCTGATTTTATTAGATTCTTTTTAAATGTTTAATTTCAAAAAAGAATACAAAAATTTAGAAAATATAATTACTTATTTTTTTGCTTCTAAGAATAAATGCTATAGCATTTTTTATAGATTCGTGTTCTGTTAAAAGTTATATACATTATTTTTTGTAAATTAAGCCTCAAATCATGAAAAAAGGAGCTTAAATATTATCTAAATAATAAATTCATATAAATATTTAATTACCTAATAATAAAATTAACATTTATTCTTAATATATTAAATAAATTCAATATATAACCTATAAAAATATATATTAGAATAAAAAAATTTTTTTTAAATTGAATTTAAACAAAATATAAAAGAAATAAATATGAATTTTTTTCAAAAAAAATTTTAGGTAACAAGAAAAATTAAAATAAATGAGAAAAATTAAATTATTAAAACAAATAATAATAGTTTTAATATTAAGGTACAAAATTTATAACTACTTTTTATGATTGCAGAACTTATTAATTTTCTTTATCAGTGTAACTTTCGCGTTTCCCCCTTTGACTCTTTCTCTTTTACTTTTGTTTTACATTTTATTGCCTTGCTGGCATTTTTTTTCAGCTAGTTTCTTTGGTTCTTTTTTTTTTTGTCTTGTATTTCAGCTAGAACTGCAGCCGACCGCCCACCGCCCACCGCCCCCCCGGGCAGAGCTCCGAGCAGCCCCTTTGAACATTTTTGTTTTCATGCAAAAAGGTTGAAGACCTTTCACCTACTTATTGCGTGTGTGTGTGTGTGTGTGTTTGGTACTGCTGGTGTGCTCTTGTAGTTGTACTTTGTTGTTGTTGCTTTGTTTTTGATTCGCTTTCTGGGCGAGAGAGAAAGGGAGAGAGGGGAAAAGTTTGCATTTTAAATATTTCAGCAAGAAAGAGAGAGAGAGAGATGAAGCAATGCAGAACTGAAAATGTCTAGCGGAAGAAGAAACAGAGCAATGTTAAAACTAGAGAGAGAAAAATAGAGGAGGGAGGGATCGGTGGGGGCTCTCATGTTACGTATGTGAAACATTTGAGTCATTCTGCTAGTGTGTGTGTGTGAGTACTTCTCATATATTTAGAACACTTTTTGCCGTTGATTTCGATATCAGCTTGCCGCTGTTTATTATTATTGTTGTTGTGCCTTAATGCACTTGTAAGAAGCAAGAGAAGGACAGAAAGAGCGGGAGAGAGAGCAATGCGATCACTTGAAGGTCCTTGAAGGTACTTTTTATATGAAAAATATAGAATTTGGAGGAATTATTGCCTGAATTTTGCATTTCTTAAAAAGTATTTGATATTTTAATAAGAAATTAATCGATTATTCAGGAAATTTAAACAGTAGTTCGATAATTCTGAAATTTAAAAAGCGAAAAGAGGACTGTATTTTTATGAAAACATCCAAATATTACATTTTCAGTGATAGTTGCTGAAATTCAAATCTAATAACTATTAAAAACCATACGATGTTATCGATAATTCATCGATTATAACTACAGTTTGATTGCTTGAAGCTTAAACTATGTTTTAAAGTGTTTAATTGCTGGCGGAAGTAAAATAATTCAATTAAAATGGCTCATTTTCGTGTCCAAGCATTAATTAGTTTACAAATTTCGTGCTCTATAATCTTCCCCTCCCCCTCTCCCCCTTAGGGATTCCGTGGGAATTTCCCTGGTGCCGGCGCAGTCTAGACTTGACTACCTCTACACCCTCTCCTCTCTCTCCTTCCTCACCTCCCACAAGTAACCCTCTTTTAGGTGGAGTCGTGTGCTTGCACGACCTCTCTCCCTCTCCCCGCTCTCACTCTCTGTTCCCCAAACTTGCTTTGCATGTTTCGCCGCTGCTTTCTTCTTTTGTTATTGTTTTATTTTGTTGTTTTTTTTGGCAATGCCAATCGCAAAAACTGTATTTGGGTCAATTATAAATATTAAACGCAATTAGCAATGAAATTTTCAATTTCATTATCACGCTGTCGCCAGCAAAAATAAAAAAAAAAAACAAAATTTCGTTGACAACGTCAACTGATAAGAGAGGTACATATACAATACATACATATGTACAGTTATGGTTTATATGTATGTATGTATGAGATATTGGGAGAGAATCGAGGGCTGGCTTTTGGGTTTCTTTCGAACAGATGTCTTCGTCATCAGTGGGTTTGGTTCTGCAATGTCAAGACTGCTGTGACCTTATTTTTTTAAACAAATACACACACAGAGAGACAGATAGAACAGACATATGTACAAACAAAATATATGTACATATGTATGTATGTTGATAGATCGAAAATTGTAGATTTAAGCGAATTAATAGGGAAAATAAAGAAAGAAAGAAATATAACATATAACAGTCTTTTCTATTCTATATTTAATTTCAGTTTTTTAGCCAAAAAAGTTAAGATCATTGAGATTATATGAATTTACTTTTTATTTATATATTATTTTTTTTAATATTATTATTATTTATTATCTCTTTTTTTTTATTTACAGAATTACCAACGCGGTGTGGACGTGTTAGTTTCGAGGCCAAACCCGACAGCACTTCCTTATTTCATTTGGAATTGCAGCATTAAAAGAGAGGAGAAAGAGGGGGAGAAACAACAGGAAACGAGAGAGGAAGGGGAGCAAAGTCTGCTTGTTGGCATTAATTTTTTTCCTGCACGATGCCGTGCTCTGTGGCTCTGTAATTGTGTTATACTCGCAAAGTCCTTGACAAATGCCAAAGGATGACCAGGGATTGCAGCCGCAAGTCCCCGTAGAAAAACCGCCCACAGAACGAACTGCAATGAACCTCTCCCCATCTCTCGCGCTCTCTCTCCCTCTCTTGCTGGCGCCGATGCTTGTCTTTGACTCGAAATGACCTTAAACTGGGTTAAAGCTCGCCAAAGTTAGCTCAAATACAACGCTGGCGGTGGGGGGGGGGGGGGGGGTTGAAAAAAAAA
>VNJS01011625.1:0-65527 GCA_008042575.1 Drosophila watanabei | reverse complement strand
GGGGGGGGGGGGGGGGGGGGGGGGGGTGTTGTAAAATGAACTTTCTGTGCAACAGAGCATGGCGCCAAAGAGAGGGAACCAGCAAGGGGATACAGAGAGGAAGAGAGCAAAAGACAGAGAGAGAGCGACAGTTTGTTTGCCTAAATGCAACTCATGAATCATTCACACGCAACTATGAATATGCAAAAGCGGATCGCTTTGAATGCACAACATGCAGCACAACAACAACAACAACAACAACGGCAAAAGTGAAAAAAAAAACATTTGAAAAACAAAGAAATAAAAGGGAATATAAACATAATGTTAGCCAAAACGAAATTTCCAGCAATTTATGGAAGCCTATAGGAGCAATAAAGAAAACTAAATAATAATAATTTTTTGAATATTTTCTATTTGAAAAATATCAGTCAACACGGCGTATGAGTAATTTTTTGTACATGCATACATATGTACACACCGTTGATGTAGGAAATACAGTTAGCAGCGCAGCTGTCGGCTCTTCTAATTGCCTTTCATGTAATTCATTTTCTATTTGCCAAGAGAAAGTAAAAACAAAAACAAAAAACAAGGCACACACACGCACACCGCACACACCACACACACATCAATACATTTTATTGCTCATCAAAAAAGTTTGACTGCTACGCTTCGTTTTCTATTGTTGCTACGTTTTTTGTTGTTTTTGGTTTATTTTTGTGTAGGCGTTAAGTCGCTGGCGCAGCGAGATTAGGAGGAAGATAGAAAGAGTGAGTGAGAGGGAAAGAGCTGACTTTAGGCTAAGCTTAGAAAAAGAGACAGAGCCGCAGAGCAGAACGTTTGAGAGAGAGAGCGGGAGAGCAGAGAGCGAGCAGCAGCGGCCGAAAGGTGAATGACTTCAAGTTGCGCAGTCAGCTCGCTCTATCGCTCCCGCCTCTCCCCAGCCCACCACCCATCACTGGCGGTTCCTCGCTCTCAGACTAGTTTAGCTCTGGCATTAGATCTTTTTATGTTCAGTGCAAGCTCGTTACAGTGAACACATACCTTAAGTAAAAAAAACTACACCTATCAAATAAAATTGTTTAATAAATCATTTTAATTCAGAATGGTTTACTTATTTATCAACTTTTAACTTCACTTCATTATAAACTCGTATTTTGTACGAGTGCTCACTGTAATTCATTTTGTTGCCCAAAAAAAAACTGCTGAACTTTTGAGGAGAACAGCTGAGAGCTTTTGGCCGCTCGTCGCACTGTGAAAGCTCCGCCACTTGGCGTTCTCTCATCGCCCGCACTCTCTGTTACTATGTTTATGCCTTGAAATGCACGAACTTTGAAATACGTGAAATCAAAAGGGAGCCTGTTTAGGTAAAATACATATTAATATAAGAATATATCATATAATATAGGAAGAGATGCCACAACATGTGACATAAGTGAACTCAGCTGTTCACTACTACACAAACAAGACTGGAGTTGATATATTTAAGTACCGAATACATGAATTTGGCCACGCATAAACACAGCATGTCTCTCTCTTGTCGTGTGCGCCTGGCTTCGGCAAACGGCAATGACAGTGTAGCTTTACATTCTGCCTTTAGTAGGTCAACAAAATTCCGGACAATGGCCTTTCGCTTTCGTCTGCGCGCGTCTGCTGCGCTGCCGGCATCGGCGTCGCAGCTGGCGTCGCTGCAGTTGGGAGCTTCGAAATGTAAATAGAAGCCGAAAGGCAAAAAAAACACCAACCAACCCACCCCACCCATTATTCGATATGGCGACGCGACGATGAACATGAAGATATTTCAGTCGCCGCCGTCGCCGTCGCCGTCGCTGCTATATTGCAGTTGTGTTGTTGTTGCTGTTGTTGCTGTTATTATTGCACTCTTGCTGTTGTTGTTGTTGTTTCTGTCATTGCTGCTGCTTTCGATGGCGTAATAGGCGCAGGCAGTTGTGTTGTCTGTGTGCTTGTGTGTGTGTCTTAATGCGAATACAGTTGAATTTCTCCAAAGGGGAAAACTTGGGGAACTTCCCCAATTTGAAATGAATTGGGAGCCTTCAATAAATAAATATAAACAAACATTATACTAAATATAATGTTTTTTAAATATTAGGAATTTAATTCTTTGCTATTTAAGAATTTTTTCTTTTAGGGGAAGGTCCAAAATATCGCTTTCTGCTAAAATTGAAGCTTTTTAGCCATATTATTATAATATTTCATTGTTTTTTAATTATCACAATGATATTTATCCATTTAAGACCCTTGTTATAATATTTAAAATTAAAGATTAAATATTTATTTATGTTTTTACTATATATTTATTTAAAGTTAAAGTCTTATCATTGGTTATTTGTTTTTTAAGCTTCTAAACCTTTATTTTAGTTTATTTATTAACAATCTTAACTGAATTGCTTCAGTTTTTCTTTGTAATTTGAAAGTTTGACAGTTTTTTTATTATTAAACTTAATGTTTTTGTATGAATTAATAATATTAACATTTCTCAATATTAACATATCATTTATTATTTATAACGTTGACTTTTCAACGGTTAACTTTTGGGATAATAAGAAAACATTTAACAAAAATGTACATTCAATAAGTTTTTAATACACATATTTAATAATACTAAAATTTACTCCTGTTATACAAATTTTTATAAAAAAAAATCCTTTTAATTCAAATCATAATTTTTGACAATGACTTTTTAGCAATTTTTAAATATTTGAAACGGTTAACTTTTAAGATAATAAGAAAAATGTAACAAATATTTAAATTCAATAAGTTTTGAATATATATGTATATTAAAAATATACTAGAATTTAGTGCTGTTATACAAATTTGTATCAAAAATTAATTGAAAGTAAATCATAATTTATGAAGATGACTTTTCACAGGTTTTTAATTATATAAATCAGTTAACATTTGAAATAATTAGAAAAATGTAACAAAAATGTACATATTATAAGCTTGAATACACATATTTAATAATACTGTTATACAAACTTTTATAAAAAAAAATTCAATTCAATTGAAATCATAATTTTTGACAACTTTAAAAGATTTAAAACGGTTAACATTTGAAATAATTAGAAAAATTTAATAAAAGTGTACATTCAATAAGTTTTTAATACGAATATTTAATAATACTAGAATTTAATACTGTTGTACAGATTTTTATAGAAAATAATATACAACTTAAATTATAATTTTTCAATATTTTGAATTTTTAAATATTAAAATCTGTGAAGTTTTTTAGATAATTAGAAAAATGTAACAAAAAATGTACATATTATAAGCTTGAATGCACTTATTTTATAATAATATATTATAGTACTGTTATACAAATTTATGATGATGACTTTTCACAAGTTTTTAAATATTTAAATCGCTTAACTTTTGAGATAATTAGAAAATTCTAGCAAAAATGTACCTTCAATTCGCTTTTAATACATATATTTAATAATACTAGAATTTATTACTGTTATACAGATTTTTATAGAAAATAATATACAACTTAAATAATAATTTTTGAATATTTTGAATTTTTAAATATTTAAATCGGTTAATTCGAAGATTATTCGAAAAATGTATTAAAATTGTACCTTTTATACTGTTATACAAATTATTATAATAAATAAAAATAATAAAATTCAAGTTAAATAAAGTTCTTAACCATCAAGTTGGCTTTGGTCTTTTAGCCATCAGTGTCAGTTCAGTGACCGAAATTCGAATTTCGAATTCATTTGCCAGCCGGAACATCATTGTTAATATCAAGGCAGCAGGAAGGCAGGCAGTCAGCAGGACAACCGAACTGAGCTCCCAGTTTGCACCTTCCCACCCCACCCCCCGCTTTTCACCCCACCAAAGCGCAGCGGAAACCCCTCAGGTACGTACTTGCAAATGCACGTCTGTATGCACATGTGTGTGTCTGTGTTTGTGTGTGTGTTTTATGTAGGTTAAAGGGCAGCGTTCGTTGCACTCGCAGACTGAAGGACAGCAGCCCCAAAAATGGGCGGCAGTGGGAGAGAGTGGGAGAGAGTGGGAGAGAGTGGGTCTTGTGTTCAGCGTTCAATGAGCGGGGTTTGAGGTGGCCTTACACAAAGAGAGAGAGGAGAACGGGCGAGAGGCAAAGAGAGAGAGAGAGAGAGCAGGCAGGCAGGCAGAATGCGAAATGACGTAGCCAACGAAGTCACGGACTTTGGAGTGTTCTTTATCCTCTCTCTCTCCACCTCCCTCTCCCTCTCTCTTCCTCTTTTTCCATCCTTCTTGTGGGTGGTGCAAGCCACAACTATTCCCATTCCCCTTCCCGTTCCCCTTTCCCCGTCTCGCCTCCTGGCATTGCATATTTATGAGGCTGCAAAAACTCGTCTCCCTCCCCCTCTTGTCTGCCCTTAAGCTTTGGCTTCCCTTTTCTTCAGTTTCATATTATTTTGGACAATTTATATTAAGAAATGTGATTTTTCGTTTATAAAATGATTTATTAAGTAGCAAAGGCAGTTAAGCAATAAGCTGCAAATAAATCGATTTGCAGTTAATCGATTTTTAACAATTTAAAAAAATTATCGGTTTACTGTTAATAGATTTTTTCCTAACAAATTAAAAAAGTAAATCGATTAACAATGAATCAATTTGTTCTAACAAATTTAAAGAATAAATCGATGCACAATTAATCGATATTTTCTAGCCAATTTAAAAATATACCGATTTACAGTCAACCGATTTTTTTCAAGCAAATTAAAAAAATCGATTTGCAGTTAATCGATATTTTATAACAAATTAAAGATAAATCGATTTACAGTTAATCGATTATTTCTAAGAAACTTAAAAAAGAAATTGATTTACAGTTAATCGTTTTTTTACAAATGTAAAAATTTAATCGGTTTACTGTTAATCGATTTTTCTAAAAAAAAGATTAAAAGTAAAAATTTACAGTTAATAGATTATTTTCTAAAAAATTGAAATAATAAATAAATTTACAATTAATCGATATTTTCTAGAAAATTTAAACAATAAATCAATTTGCAGTTAATTTATTTAAAAAAAAATTAAAGAATATATCGATTTTTTTTCTAACAAAATTAATAAATAAATCGATTAAAATCAAAAAATACTTTCCACACAAAAGTTTGTTTCTTTTTTGGACTAAAAATTTAAATATTTTATGCATATTCATTGAATATTTGTATTGTTATTATTCTTTACATTTTATCTATGGCATAAAATATAGAATTTAATATGTATTACTTCTTTTTTTTAATGAAATTTATGTCAATTATGCAAGGTTTTTATATATTTAAAATATATATTTAATATATGTACATATAACTATATATTACATATATATATTTTAGTAGCCTGAAGACCATTGTAATTTATAAATTTAATTTGTTATTACAATAAATAATAATAATAATAATAATAATAATATATATTTTACTATAATAATTATAAAATGTAGAGATTTGTATTTATTGTTTCCATGTTGCTTTTCAAGGGATGTAAGAACTTTTTCGATTAAATTGATTCTTAAAATTTAAATCGTTAGATCACATAATTGGAAAAATCTATTAATCGTTTATATCGATTTTATTTCCAGCTCAGGAAAATATTATATCGATATTCTGGAAAATTTTAAACTTGAAACCAAATAAATTTCCATAAATTTGGCGTAAAATACTATTTAAAAAAATAAATAGAATAAAGTTAAAGCTTACAGCTTAATAATAAATTAATAAATTAATAAAATAAATAGCTTACAGCTTGATAATTAATTAATAAATGAATAAAATAAATAGTTATTGAATCCTTTCAGTAAGTTTTAAATATATTTATAACTTCATAATTAATTAATTATTTATTTAGTCATTATTGAATCCTTTCAGTAAGTTTTAAATATATTTATAATTTAAATAGAGTTGCTTTTATTAAAAAAAAAAAAACACTGCAACAATACTACAAACTATCGATAATTCTTTTAAACTTCCTAAATTCCTGTCTTGTCATTTTGACACAAGAATAAATATCTTTTCTTTTGTGATTTTTTTGATTTCTCTAATTTTCTATTTCTATTAAATAAAGGTGTATGTTTGTGTCTCTTTTTTATATATTTTTTTCCTTAGAAAATTAAATAATTAATTAAGTTTGTTTACAGTTTATCCTTGCCTTCGCTTTGCTACACTTTTGGTTATAATTTTGATCCTTCTGACAAAATGGGCAACAAGAGGCCTCGCCTGGAGGACACCAGCAGCGAGGAAAGCGACAACGAGGACGAGGACTCGCTGATGCTGAACCTGAGCACCTGCAACCGCGACACCTGCCGCCGCCCCCGCCGCCGCCGCCGGTTGCCGAATCAGGTGTTCCGCGAGCGCCGTCGCCGGCGTCTCCTTGTGATGCGGCGTTTGAAGCGGCGACGTTGCAACAGTTTGAGCAGCGGGAACACCAGCACCTCCTCCTCCTCGGAGGCAGAACTCTCCGAGGCAGATGTGGCACGTCGTCGGAGGAGCTTTCATCGCTTTCATTGCTACAGGAATCATGTGGCATCCACTTTTGTCCTGGAAAAGGACAAGAGCTGGTTCTGGCGGGATATCCTCTTTGCGGGGTTATCGGTGATCATATTGATCATGTTTATGGAGACGCACATCGAGACTTGGATCACCGGACGGCCGCCGCATCGATTTAGCTGTTACCTGTGCGGAATGGTTATATGTTGCGCTCTGTGGTGCCTCCTCATGATGCAGGAGGACTTTGACGGGGACTTGAGGGAAAGGAACTGAGCTCAAGACTCCAGAAGTGAAGAAATCGTTGTTGGAAGAAGTATTATATACTTTATAATTATTATTTTATATTTATTTCAAAGCAAACATCGTTGAGTCTCGAGTTCTTAGGATGCACTTTCCCATATTCCAAACGTTCATTTCAAATTCCATTCATTTTCATTTCCATTTCCATTCTAGAATACTTTCCACATTCCATTCCGGACTCTTTTCCAAGCTCTCTAAACCAAACTCCTCGTCACGCTTTATTCCATGTTCATTTTTACACTTCTTTCCAGACTCATTTTTAAACTTTTTTCCAGACTTTTTTCCACAGTTCATTCCACACTCTATTCCACACTTTATTCCAGAATTCCAACTCAAGAATTCAATTCAACAATTTTGCACATAATTCCAATTTCCATTTCAACACTTTTATGTAACAATTTCAACATTCCACAAAATATCTTGTAAATATCTCAGAGATTTAATTTAAAATTTTGTAAATAAATTTCTATATACAAAAATCCGGAATATATATTTTATTACAAACTTTTTACAATTCATTCCACACTTTTCCAGAATTTCTTGTAGAGAATTGACTTCTAATTTCCATTTAAACACTTTTCTCTAACAATTCAAAGATTCCAGAATATCTTGGAAATATCTCAGAGATTTAATTTAAAATTTTAATATTTTTTATATAAATTTATATGTACTTAAGTCCGGAATATATATTTTATTTAAATTTGTTTTTATTTAAATTTATATATAAAAAAATCCCGAATATAAATTTTCTTACAAACTAATAATTTCTCTCAAATATTAATTAAAAACTCACCCTTTATTTCTCCAGCTGCTGTTGTAGTTATAGTTGTTATTAGTTTTATTAATATTTGTATTATTCCGTTTATAGTTGTTGCTGCCGCTAGTCTTGAATCTGTCTTTAGTTCGAAGTTTAGTGTTTTGGCTTGTGCTTGGATTTAGGTTTAGAACGGAACGATCGATAAAGTTTATATCAAAGCCGTCAATATTTTTAATGGCCCGTTGTTGGGGATGTAAATGCACAAATTGTTGGTGGCTGCAAAAAAACGAAAAGAAATAATTATAAATATAATTTTATAAACTAATAAATTTCAAAATCAAAATCTGTTAAATTTAAAATTGTAAAATAAACCATTTTTTCTACATTCCATTTTTTTACATACATGCTGTAGCGACACCTGGCGGCAAGTTTTGTAAATGAAATAACAAAAAACAACACTTATTAATTTAATAATTATTTCCTTATACTTTTTATATGACAACTATAATTTTTAGATTTATTATTACAAATATAAATATATATTTTATATATTTTAACACTTTTTTAAAGACTTTTTTGAAATTATTTAAAAATTCGAAATTTAGTCAAGACCAGCACCACCCTCCGACAGCGCCATCTATGTTTTACAGTTAGCTTAGAGCTGCTCTGTTACAATAAAGTTAAGATTTTAACAGGGTTGCAAACCAGGAATTCGTTGTCAGCTGCTAAAACTATCGATTACTAGACATAAATTAATCAATGTTAATGTTTAAACGGTATTAAACGTTATTTTTCCTTTCAATTTTCAATTAAATCAAACAATTATTAAGTTAATAATTTTGTGTGACTACAACTTGTGCAACTTTGTAAAAAAAATATACAAAATTATCTCAAATTGGTTTAAAGAGTTAAATCTTTCTTTTCTTTTATTGATAAAGTTTAAGCGAGAGAGAAAGAAGTGTTATGCTCTCTCTTTGGCGCCACACTCTCTTTCGTTTGGGGGCCCGTTTCTCTCTTCTCTCTTTCGAGGGTTTTTTTCTCGTTCGCTCTCGCCTCTCTTTGGTTGCGCCTGCACTTTTGTGTGTCAATCGGTTTCATTAACCCCGACGAACGAATGTGCAACAGCAGCGAAGAAGAAGAAGAAGAAGAAGAAGCAGAAAGAAGAGGAAAGAGTGCGAGCGAGCAGCGCAGCTGGCAGCGCAGCAAGCAGCGAAAGGTCAACAAAGTACGTTTCATGGACACACATGCATTTGCTGCTCTTCATCTTCATCTTCTTCTTCTTGCTCTTCCTCTTCACCTTTCCCCGCTCTTTGGTTTTGATTGTTCTGCTGCTGGTTTGTTATTGTTTCTCTTGTTTTGTTTTTGTTTTGATGTTAGTTTTGCATTTGGTTTTCGCTAGTTGAGGAATGTCACTCATTTTGTTGTTTTTTTTGCACAAATGTTGCACCGCCCACTTAAAGCATCCCAATTAGCGATGGCACCCGATAGGGAACTATCGGAAGGGATTGGAGTAAAGGAAAAAATTTGTGGCTTTGGATTTTGCGATTATTAAGTATTATTCGCTTATTTATTAGCTAATTAATATTATTATTATTAAAAAAATACTTTTATTAGCTTATTTATTAACGAATGAATATAATTATTATTAAATAGATACTTTTATTAGTGTTTTTTTATAAATTATATTTATACCTTTGTATATATTTTACTTTATTATTCCATTTATTTTTTGTTATTATCAATTTTTACTATATAATTCCTTTTAACAAATTATTATTTTTTTATAATTAACAATTTTAATATTTATAATTTCAAGAAATTAACTTAAAGTTTTAAAATATTTATCAATTTGGGGTTTCTTTTAATTTTAACATGTAAATGTTTATGATAAAATGATAAACATTTAACACAAATTAGTGTTTATATTATATTTTTTATGAATATTTATATAAATTGTAATAAATCAAATACAAGCAATATTTTCCTTTTATTTTTCAATCCCTATTTTACCTTTCTTTATCTTTATTTTCGTTATTAACATGCTAAAATTCCTTTGAAATTGAATTATATTCCTGATATATTATTGGTTTTGGTATATTCTCCAGGTTCATGAACCTTATTAGAGTTTTGTTTGCTTAATTTATTTTGATTAAATTAGAATAAACAATGATTTACTAATGCTGACCTGTCAGCGCTTCAAATCAAATCATTCACACCTGATGGCACTTCCCCTCGTTTTGCCTCCCCCTCTGATTCATGATTCCCCCCACAAGCACGGGTCATTGCTTTGGATTCTCTCCCTCTCTCTATCTCTCTCTATATATTCCTTTCTAACCCCATCTCTCTCTTGGAGCAAAAATGCGGAAGAATATGTAACATACTGCAGAGTGAGAGAGAGAAAAGGAAGAGGCAAAAACAAAATGAACTGCATAGTCTGGCGATCGCAGACAGCTAAAAAAAAATAATAATAAAATAATGGAAGCCTGGAAGTCTTTCCAGCTAAAAACAAACCAAGTCGCCAGATTCATTGGAAAATATTTAATTTCCAAAGTTAAAGAGAACCTTCAAGCTTAAGGAATTACATAAAGAAACAGAAAATCTATTTAATGTCGAGTTTAGAATAAAAAAAATGATTTTAAAATACTAAAAATGTATGCAAAAAATACCAAATATACAGCAAAACAAGTATAAATAACTTCTAACTTAAGAAATTCATTAAAAAAAGAAAAACTATTTAATGTCTAGCTTAGGATCAAAATTTTTATTTTAAACTACCAAAAATGTATACCAAATATACCAAACATATACCGAAACGGGTATAAATAATAGACAAAAAATACCATAATTATTTAACAATGCATATTTAAGTAATTTATTGGTAAAATAAAATAATAGCTTGTAAATATTACATAATAAAATATACCAAACAAACCAAAAAAATACCATCATTATTTTACAATGCGTATTTAAGTATTTTACAAGTAAAATAAAATAATAGCTTGTAAATACTATATAATGCAATATACCAAACAAAACCAAAAAAAATACCATAATTATTTTACAGTGCGTATTTTAGTATTTTACTAGTAAAATCAAATAATACCTAAATAATACCGTTAATATAACCCAATGACTCTATGAGCTAATCAGCTGCCTCCCTAGAGAACCCCACTTAATCGAACTCCAAACTCCATCCCCTAAAATAATAACAACAACAACAACAACTCGAACCAGCTGGCGCCCAAAGGCAGGTTCATATTCCTGCCTGAACGGATATGTAGAATATCCTGAAGTCAAACCCCGGGAACACCTCCAAATCGCGACGCAGCGCCAAAACACACACCAAAAGGCGGCCGACCGGGCGAAGGCATGCAAATAAAAATAGATTTTTCTCGGTATATAGGATAACGACACCAACGACCCCAAAGTTGCTACGCTGACTGCGTCGCCGGCGTCGCAGTCGGCGTTCTCGGGCAACGACCGGCAAAAAACAAACGCATCCCAAAACCAAAGTTTGCCTACCCCAGGGCATCCATCCCTCTCGCTCTGACAGCGAGCATGTCAGTCAGCGCTTCCCTATGGCCCTCTCGCTCTCTGGGCTCTGGCTAATGTTAATTAGGGTGGACCTCAACAAAAAAGGAAGTTTATGAATGCAACCCAAATAATATAGAAAATTTATCACTTACAAAATTTATAAAAAAAAAATATTTTACTTTGAATACTTAAAAAAAAAAATAATCCACAAATTATTTGTAAAAAAAATAATTATATAACATCCCACAAAATTCTAACACCAAAAGGAGGACCACCCTAATCTGTTCCCTTTTCTTCCGTGTGTTTGTCAAAGAGAATAAACTGCAGAGCGAGGAAGAGAGCGTACTAAAACTCTCTCTCACACACACACACACACATGGACGTAGCGCGTAGGGGTTGCTGACCTCGCTTCTCAGGGTCACCAAAGGTTGTTGAACTTGCTAGCTGGGCTATTTCCCTCTCGCTCGCTCTTATTAGGACTGGCCCTTGTCTGTTGACGAGGGTCGCACGCCTCCTTGTCGGTCCTTTTCCCTATTCTTCTTCTCCTCCTTCTCCCATCCTTTCTTGCGGCTCAAAATGTGTGCTGGTCGTTGGCCTTTCCCGATGTCCCTCTTGCTCTCCCTCTCTCTCGCTCACTCGCTTGCTCTCTGCTGACGTAATGTGGCAACAGGGGCATTCCCGAATGGTTCTCTTCCTCTTCTTGGCTCTCTTCCTCCACACCTCCTGCTCTCCTTGAACAACTCGACAACTTCCCTTGTTGTTGTTCCTGCCTTTTGTACTCTTTTTTTTTTTTGCGCTGCCTTTTTTTTTTAGGGGAAGCAAAATGTAGGGCTGCCGTCGATGCACCCCGTCTGTGTTTGCGCGTTTGTGTGTGTTTGTTGGTGCATAGTTCAACATTGTCTGAGGTTAGGGTTGAATGGTCGACGGGGTCTGCTCCGTTTTTCCGCTTTTCACCGCTCTTGCAAACTGCAAAACTGCAATAATGCCGAACGTTTTCTGGTACAAAATAATTCCAGACACGATTTTTATACAGTTTATCGGGATAATGCTACTTTTACTAGTTAGTTTTTGCAATTGTCAGCTTAAAAAATTATTTCTCGTTATTTTTAGCCTTTATTTGATTAAATTAAATCCAAAGAAATACTATAGGTATTTTTTAAGGTATTTAAAATTCATTTTTTGATGATTTTTAATTTAAATCTTAGAGGAAAAGTGTGTAAAGAAAGCAAAAAGATAGTTTCGTTTTCTTTCATTACGAATTCTAGAAGTTTAGTTAAGTTTCTTCCTAATCTACAAATTTCGACACTTGGTAACAGTAATTTTTTTACCTGATTCTTCTAGGCCTTCTTTTTCGATTCTTCACCATCGCTCTTTGATTTCTCCTTCTCCTTCTCCACCTCCTTCTGCTCCGCTTCCTGCTCCTTGGGCCATGTTCTTTGGTTTTTGCTGCCGCCTGGGTTTATCAGTTCGGCGCGTGGTTGGCTTTTATCGGTCATTCGCCTTCTTCTTCTTCCCCACGCAATGTGAGCAAGGGAGATAGCAGGTTGGCGATAGTAGCGGTGGGGGAGAAAGAGCGAATCTAGGAGAGAGAGTGCGTAGTGGTCAGCAATGCGTTGCCATCAATCACATGCATGGCGAAGGAGAGCGAGAGAAAGCGGTGGGAGAAAGAGCTTGGAGCATGGGGAGTGGCAAAGGGGGAGGCCAGAGAATAAGAAGGAAAAGCCGTGACCGTGAAGTTTAACGCCCTCCGGCAATGTTAACGTCGACGCCGCTGTCGGCAGCGCTGCCCACAGTCCACAATCTGCGAGACGCAATCCACAAAACGGGCACCTTTCGCGTTCCACAAACGCAACTTCCCACACAGTGCGAAAAAAAAGGAGTGCTGCTTTTTTTAAATTTAAATGTATGAAATTGTTTTTGTTAATTTTGAATTAATGAAAAATGTTTTAAATTAAAAAAAAAAAAAACTCTTCTTAAATAATTTAGGTTTTCCTTCAATAGTAAAAAACTAGTTTTTTTTCACATGTAATTACAAATATTTACGAGATTGGATTTTAGGCTATTTTTCTGTGATGCGTGTGCTTGAGAGGGCGAATTTACCGCTATTCCCACACCCTTTTCTCTCCACAGCTACATCTTTGGCAACTGCGTCGACGTTGGCAGCGGCAGCGGCAGAGGCAGAGCCAGAGGCGGCAGCGTTGTCGTTTTTGTGGTTTGACATTGAACTCGAAATTGATGCGCGCCGCTGAGCAAATGCGTTCCACCTCCCTCGCTCTGCCACCTCTCTCTCTCTTTGTCTCTCTCTTGCTCCCACGCTCTAGCCCGGCTTCGTCTTATTAGCAATTTCGCTTTGCCACCTTTTTTTTAGTGTGTTTTTGCTATTGTTGTCTTTTGTGTTTTATTTGGCTTTTGGTTTTGGAGGGCAAGTTCAGTGAACTTTTCGCTTAGAAAGCGCCACAGCAGAAATCTCTTTCTTTGACTTTCGAGAGCTAGCCGAGGTGTGAGTGTGAGTAAGTGTGTGAAGGTGTCCAGTGTACTGAGCAATTAGCAAGTGAAAAGGAGGCCAGAGAACGATCACTGGCGATTAGGTAGACAAGGAAAGAGAGGGAGAAAATGCATATCCATGGAATAGTTACTTATTCTTTTATATTAATAGAAAACAACCAAATAAATATGTAACTTAGTTAATAAACAATGAGAATGTAATAAATTGAGCTCTTGCCTTTTTTATATAATTATTTTATGGCTAAAAAATTTCAACAAAGAGAGAAATTACAAAAAAATTGACTGGAAATACACAAAAGATAAGGCCAAAAGGCAGCGGACTTAACAGTTAAGTCAGTGCGTATGTGTACCTATATAATACATATGTACCTATGTACAAATGTTCATATTCAAAGAGTCGAATTAAGTTCATAAGCGAGTGAAGAAGACGACCAGCAAAAAGAACAATAACAATGGTTAAGCTCAAGAGCGACAGCAACAAAAAAGAAAAAGCAGAACAAGAAGAAGAAGAACAACAATAACAACAACGACCAATTTTATGAAAGTCACAGTCAAGGTCAGCATGCGTGCAAAGCGCGACGAACGCGCTAGAGCAAGCGAGAGGGCGCGAGTGAAAGAATCGCAGATCTGTTTTTGTTGTTCCGCGTATTCGTATTGGGGTGGACCGCTTTCTCTTTAAATTATGTTTTCATCATATTAGAGTTAACCTTTTGGTTTAAAGTGCAGACCTGTCGTATGATTAATTCTAATTTCTAACTGCATATACGCCTTTTTCAATAATTTTATGCTGTTTTTTTTTTTTTTTTTTTTTGCTAATTTTAATAAATAACTAATCTATTAATATTTAATAATAATAAAATATTTTGTTAGATTAAATAAATAAATTAATTATCGGTTTAGCAGTTGTTTTTGTATTCCTTTAATTTTTTTTACCTTATTTTTACCTAACCATTAGGTCCACCCTAAGGAGCATGTGTATGAATTTATGCATGTATTTATTTCGCATAGGCTCTCCCGCGCTAGCTTTCTATCTCTGTCTCTGTCTATGATAAGCCCGCAAAGAATTTCTTATTGGCACCAATGCAAAGCAGGGAACCAACCAAGAGAGGGAGGCACAGTGCGTATGCATGTGCGAATGTGTGGGTGCGCCAGTGGACAACGATCAACAAGGAAGTGCACGAAAATCGAAAAAAGCCAAAGAAGAAGAGGAAGAAGCACCAGGTTAAAAGCACGGCTAAAAGCACGGCAAACAAATGAAATCAAATCAAAAGTAATTTCGTGCCGCCGTATAAAAAAAAAATGACTCACTTGATCCCAACTGCACACCAACACAAGCACTAGCGCGCTCACACACAGATACTCGGCGGCGGCGGCGGCTCTCTCACACAAAAGGAAAACAAATGGCTAGGTCGGTCGTTCACCTGCCTTTGCTTTGGCACAAGAGAGGCGAGAGATAGGAAGAGCGAGCAGCAAAAAAAGAGCGCCCATTTGAAATCGAAGAGAGTCCGTTGTATGCGAAATGCCGGTTAGTGCCCCCCATTTCCCCCCCATTCCCCACACTTACTCGCTCGCTCTTGCGCTCGCGTTGGGTATTTCATAACGCTTCTGGTTTCAGTTGTTGCTGTTGTATTCGTGTCAATGTTCTATCGTCGTCAGCGGCGCTGTCGGCGTCGCTGCCGCTATTGTGTTGTTGCTTTCGCTCTTGTTTAGGGTTTAATGACCGGTTGCCGGTTCTTCTTCGTTGTTTTTTTTTATTTTCTTTACTTCTCCGCCGCTTCTTCTCCCTCAGCTTTTCTCCTTCTCGTTCTTATTATTTTTATTTTTATTCGCTGCTGCTGCTGATGGTGTTATTTTTGTTTTTGTACTCTGCGGCTTGTTTATTTATTCTTCCAACAACAACAACAACTAAAATAATAACAAAAGTAATCTCCACTTTTGACGACTGTACAGTGAATACAAATGTATAAATAACAGGCGGCAAAAATAAGCTCGCATATGTATGCAAGTCCGGTGCAGGCGACAAAAGTGTTTGTAGAAAGTTTTTAAGAATTTTATAAACTTAAAATATAAAAAAAAAAATATTAAAAATAATAGTTTATATTTCTTACTGTTCTTTAAACTGGGATTTTTTATTCTTTTCTTTTTTTCTTTTTTCTTTTAACCCTTGGAAAATTCCTCAAGGCTTAAATTCACAAATTGCGTGAATTCTTTCATTGTTTTCTGCACTTTCTAAAGTTCGTTCCCTTTTTTATTAGTTTTTTTTATGACACATTTTAATGATTAGCAATAATTGAATATCGTATCGGCTGACTCACGTAATCGAAAACGCAATCGACACACGTGTTGGGTGCGCAGCAGCAGCAGCGAATGCTGCAACTTTCTGCCTGTGCTGTATTTTTACTTTTCAGTTGTTTTTGTTGTTTGCTTTGCACTGTTTCTCTGTTTTTATTGTTTTTGTTGCTTGCTTGCTGGCTGCCCCCGACGACGACGCTATGCTTCCTCTGCCGCTGTCCGCTGCCTCTGCCTCTGCCGCCGTTTTGAGGTTTTATTTCTTTCGTTTTGGTTTTTTGCTTTTGTTTTAGCGCGCTCACAAATGTGTGTTAGTTGGCGGTCATTCACACCGAACGTGCCCTTTTGGAGAGCGAGGCGAGAGCGCGCTCTCTCTCTCTCTCTGTCTCTCTTTCAGTGGTTCTGTGCGCCAAGCGCAAGTGTGTGCGTGTATCTGTGTGTGGAGCAACTTCAACTTCAACTTGACGATTAACATTTTTCAATCTTTTGCTCATATCTTTTTTGGATGGGGATTTAAAAAAAGGGATATATAATTATATTTTTGTTTAATTTAAATATTAAAAAAGGTTTATTTTAAATATTGAAAATGTTGTATTTTTATTATTAAAAATTTTCCTTGTGTCATTTTTAAGGTTATATTAATTTTTCTTTGTTTTTTAAATTATAAAGCTCTTTTTTTAAGTTATATTTTTGTTTTACTAATAAAATAGAAGTCCTTTTGTTGTAAATAAACAATAATAAATACAAATAAATTATCAAATTATTAGGATTTATAATTATTTCTGATATTAATTTTGATATTTTAATAATTTATTAGTTTTCTTATGTTTTTTTTTATGTTTATTTATATTTATTTCTATTTTCTTTATTAAAAATCTCTTTATTTATATTTTTTCTATTTTCTTCTTTTAAAATCTCTTTCTTTATTTTTCCCTCTTTCATATTCTTTACCTTTCTAACCATCTTTATAATTAAATTCATTTCATTTATTATTTTTAATTCATTTCCCTTCTTTTAATTCCCTTTTTTAAGCTTATAAATACTTAAAAATATCTTTTGCTTTATTTAAAGTGCATTTTTGTTGCAATTTGCATTTGATTTGCCGGACTTTCGACTGGGAATTGACGTCATTATGGGGAACGGATTACGCAATTCCGGCAGACATCATCGCAAAAAACTGAAACTGACTAATTTCAACGCTGTATCTCCGCTCCGCCAGAGAAAAGCGACGGAGAAATGGTTAGAAATGGGGGGAGAGAAATGGAGAGAAATGTGGCGAAAGGGGGGGCGGCATGGTAATGGGAATAGTGTAAAAGTAAAAGGTCATTGAACGAACATTGTACCTATTTCCTAGCGTGTGTGTGTGCTAGTGTGTGTGTGTGTGTGTGGGCGAATTGTTATTACTATTCGCCAGTTACACACAAAAATAACAAACCAACAAAAAAGAAATATATATACAAAGAGAAGCCCCAACTTTTACGACAACAGTCTTGAATACTCTTAATACTCTACTAAAATATGGTTTAAATATCGAAATGTATAAAGTTTCACTTAAAAAACTATCATTATTAATGAAAATATATTGTAAATATATTGTAAATATATTGTAAATATATTGTAAGTATTGAAAATATATAGTAAACATTAAAAAATAACATTTAAAATATCTTTGAAAATGATCTCAAGATTGTTATAATATTAATAATATAAAAAATAAACTCAAAATTGTTTAGTATTTAAAAATATTGCATTTTTACCTAAAATATATTTATCTTTATTAATAAAATAAATAATAATTGTTTAGTATTTAGAAATCTTGTATTTGTAGATTAAATATATTTATCTTTATTAATAAAATTAAGAAATGCCTTACTTTTCAAGTTTAGCTTACAGAAAAGTGTGAAAAAATATTCAAAATTAGTTAAATATTTAAACAAAACTTGAAAGATGATTTTCTTTAGATCTTTATACTTAAAAATATATATTTTTAAAATGTAATATCTTTATTAATTTTTGAATTTAAAGATACACAAACTAAAAACGTTTCTTTTTATCTATTTTTTTTATAAACAAAATCTCTTTAAAAAACAACACTTTTAAAGGGAGAAAAAATGTATATTAAAAATGGAAAATATCCAAAATTTTTCTAAATATTTAAACAAAATATGAAAATAATGTTCTTTAGATTATTATACCTTAAAATATATTTTTAAAATGTAATGTTTTTAGTAATTTTTGAACTTAAAGATAAACTAACTAAAAACGTTCCTATTTATCTCTCTTTTATATAATAAATCTCTTACAAAAAACAACACTTTTTAAGGGAGAAAATGTATCTTAAAAATGGAAAAATATCCCAAATTTTTCTAAAGTCTTTGTAAAGCGAATAAACTCTGTTCCTAAAAAAGAGCAAAGCTGAGTAATGGCTTTTTTTCGTATTCCGCACTCGGAACGTGTGTCAACAACCGGAGGAGGAGGAGGAGGAGAGTTGGTGAAATTTTTCGGGGCAAATGAAGTGGAAGTGAAATGGTGAAACTCTGACCACGAAAGTAACTCTCTAGATTCTCAGATGATCAGCTTTATCATCAGATCCTCGCATCTCTTAGTGTTGAGTCCAAAGGTCGCAACGTGATCACTTCATTTTGGCAAAGGAAAGCGGCCGAGAAATTGCTCAACTTGCGAAAATGAAGACGCGAATAAAAGTGCAAAACTGGACAAAAAAAAGAAGGTATATATATATATATCCAGCAGATATCGGTTGAAACGAAAGGTGACCCCATGCAGGATGATGATTCATCCGGGATTTTGGCAAAAGTGCAATCCACGCGGAAGTCGGACTCGAAATTCCAGCAGAGACTCGACTCCAGTTTTGCAACTGCAAAAAATGGCGCCCAGTTTTTTTTGTTAAAGTTTATTTATATTTTCTTTCTTAATTTTGAAATGAAATTCTGACTAAGCCAAAGTTTAAACTGATCTTTAAAATAAGATTGAGAGAGAAAAGTTTAAGAGGAATTTGGGTTAAAATAGAAACGCTGGAAACGAAACGAAAGTATGTAAGAAATCCTTGAAAGAAATCCTTTTTCGGTGAGTTAACTAAATAAAATTCCTGGCAAGCCAAAGTTAAGTTGAGCTTCAACTACTCTCCAAAAAAAGATTGAGAGAGAGAAAAATAAACTGCAAGAGAGCAATTTATGTTGAAATAGAAACACTGGAAATGAAACGGAAAAAAGAAATCCTTTAAAGAAATCCTTTTTCCGGTGAATTAACTAAAATGGAAGCTGTGGAGAAATGGACAGGCAATCAATCTCTTCAGCAAATAATTACTAATCATGACTCACTGATGAAAAGCGCGTGACAAAGAGATGAAAGTGAGGAAAAGGGAGGAAGTAAGTGGAAACGGAGTCAGAGAGAGAAAAAGCACAACTTTATCGAGGCACTGACCCTATGGGGAATATATACTCTATATATATTACGTATGTGTGCGTTTTTCCCCCCGCTTTTCTCTTTTCTCCCTTATCAAATAGCTAAAAGGAAAAAGTCTGAAGATAAGGAGAATTCCTTATGACTTGGAACACAACGGCAACTGATAAGCTTTCAGTACTTTCTCAGTACTCTCAGGTGCTTCACCCACCTGAGCCTCCAAAGGGAGGAGTGGAGGAGGAGGAGGAGTTATTGTAAACGCGCTAAATAAACCTCAAGTTCATTGGCATTGATTGAAATGCAAGTGAAAAAATTAAAGAGAAACAAAAGGAAATACACAATGAAATGAATCGCTTGGAAACTAAATGAAATGAAAATGAAACAGAGAACAGAAAACAGAAGCTACAAGTTATAGCTTTGGGTTTAGCTCTAGCTTCTTTCTGGGGAAAAAGCAACAAAGCATCATCGCTTAGTCATCGCAAGACAAGAGTCTGAGTCTGAGAATTTACGGTATGTCGGGGCTTGGCAACAGACTCCCTCTTTTTGGGACTATAGAAATGATAGTTTAATGGATTTTTAAGAAATTTTAAATACTTGAAACAAAAGTAATTAAAAAATAATAATAGTTATAATATATTAGGGAGTTATATTGAAAGAAAAAGTCATAAATCAACACAAATATCAAAGTATTATATCAAAAATATTAATCATTTAAATATATCGAAATTTTAAATATCGAAATATATAAAGTTTAATTTGAAAATATCACCAATTTATCAAAAATCATTTCATTATTATGGAAAATATATTGAAAATATTAAAATATCTGAAACTTTTATATATAGACATTTTAAATAGCGATTTAAGGGAAAAATCCACGGAAAAATTATCGATCAACTTTGAGTTATTGAAATATTTTAATAATATATTCAATTAAACATAAAAATATCAATATAAATATATATAATAATATATATCGAATTTTGCCTCAAATATCGTATTAAATATTAAACTATTGATATTATAGACAAAATATATGTAAAATTGCATTGTTTTTATTTACTTTTTTATCCAAAATATTGAACAGAATAAAGATTTATTGCTTAAATCGATTGCAAGCTTAAAATATCGATTTATATCGACTTTCGCCTTAAATATCAAATTGAATATAAAAGTATTGATATTATAGACAAAATAATATGTAAAATTGTATTTTTTTTTATTAACTAAAATAAAGAACAGAAGATAGACTTATGGCACAAATTTATCGCAAGCTCAAAATATCGATTTATAAATCGATATTTGATAGAGATAGCAAACATATCTAAACTTTGTTTATTTTCAAACCTTAAAATATAATTATAAAATAATAAAATTAAATAAAATAATATAAAATAAAATGAAATAAAATAAAATAAAAATAAAATAAAATAAAATAAAATAAAATAAAATGAAATGAAATAAAATAAAATAAAATTAAATAAAGAAAAATAAAATAAAATAAAATAAAATAAAATAAAATAAAATAAAATAAAATAAAATAAAATAAAATAAAATAAAATAAAATAAAATAAAATTAGATTAAATAAAATAAAATAAAATGAAATGAAATAAAATAAAATAAAATAAAATAAAATAAAATAAAATAAAATAGAAAAATAAAATTAAGTAAAATAAAATTAAATAAAATAAAATAAAATAACATAAAATAAAATAAAATAAACTAAAAAAAAAAAATAAAATAAAATAAAATAAAATTAAATAAAATAAAATAAAATAACATAAAATAAAATAAAATAAAATAGAAAAATAAAATTAAGTAAAATAAAATTAAATAAAATAAAATAAAATAAAATAACAGAAAAATAAAATAAAATAAAATAAAATAAAATAAAATAAATAATAATAAATAATAAATAAAAAGTAATATAAAATAAAATATAAAAATAAAATATAATTAAAATCCCAAAAGCTGTCCAGCTAGAGATTAAATTTCTATTTTTTGAAAATTATGACAGCTGTTCTTACGAGGATTTTGGAGGGTTTTAATTATTATTTTTTTGTGCATGGGTATTTTTCTATCTTTTTTTGAGAGTTGCCTTTAATTTGGGCGCCCAGTTTCCACCCTTGGCTTGCACGTGTGTTCTGTGTGTGCGTGTGTGTGTGTTTTCGATGTAAAAACGGGGGTTACATGACATTGAAACCGAATTTGAAGGTTTCCCAAATAACGCTTTGTATCTTTGTATCTTTGTATCTGTAGCCGTGTCTGTTTTCTGCAGAAGTGGTGGCTTCGCTGCCATTTCTACCAAAAAAAAAAACGAAACAAACCAGAATAAAGCGTTGCCCCTTTAAATTTTTTTCTTCTTATTATTTTTTTTGGATTTTTGCTTGATTTTCTTCCTCTTTTCTTTTTAATTTTTTGGATTTTGCTTGATTTTCTTCCTTGTTTCTTCGGTTGCTTCTTGTAAAAGGCGAAAATTTTGGTTGGAATCTCTCTCTCTCTCTGACGCCCTTGTTACTACATTTTTGGTCATTGGCCTCTCACGTACGCAACGCATACACACACACAGATACAAATACAAATACAAAGCCATTTGGGACTTGGTAACAAGCAGCGGCAGCGTCAGCGGTACAGCAAGGAACGCAACGGAACGAAGCGAAAAAGCAAAACAATGCCCAGACCTTAACCTCCCTTCGTCACAAACACAGAGACACTCACACACACACACCCTCTACACCCCTCTGGGAGCAGAGCACCCCAAGCTTCCCCCCTTGTTCCCCCCCCCGGGCTCTCCTTAGTGACTCCTGGTCTCTCCTCTCCTCTCTCCCAAATCCCAGCAGTCGCCAAGTTCCAGGCGACGCTCGTCGTTATCGTGCGTTTGGCTCCACCAACAAAAACAACAACAACAAGAGAACCGCAACAACAACAAGCCACCCGCTACTCGCACTCACACTCACTCGCACTCTCGCACTCATATCCCCACTCTTACACACACACTCACACACTCACACACGAGGAGAGCGAACACCCAAACCAGGAAGAAGAAACCAAAGCCAATAACGTCATGATCCCAGATTTAAAGACGAACTGTGAATGCTCTTCTTGAAAAGATATTGATATTTATATATTAAGATATATATATAAAGATATATATATATATATATATATATTAACATATAAAGATAATATATAAATATATAAAGATATAGTTCAGAACATAAGACACTAGTACAATTACACTTTTATTAATAAAAACAAACAATTGAAAATATTATTATTTATCAAGATAAATACATTTCAACCTCATTTATAGATACTTTGTTTTATAAGGAAATAAACAATTCAAACTTATTCTGGTTCTGGTTCGTTCTCAATAATTAAGGATATAACTACTATATAGTTACTGAAACCATTGATTAATACCATTTTCTTTTAAGAGTAACTGCATCTTGAACTTTTCTGTGATAGCATATATACAGATACGGGTAATATCTAAAGCTACATATGTGAAGTATTTATAGGTACACCTAGCTGTCATTTAGAGCTCTTTAAAATTCTTAATATTTATTTATTAATTTATAATGTGATAATAATAATAGTAATATGATTTATAACTTACAAAATCATACAACTTCTTTAAATAATTCAAATGTATTAAAGAATAAAAGAAAACAAACTTTGGCACACCGAAACTTGTATACCCTTGTAGTTAGAAATTGTATCTTTAGGAGTCTATCCATATCTAAAATATCAACTTTTATATACATTATATTTTTACAGTCTTACAATTTCAGTTTCACAATAATAGTTTTGCATTTTCCTCAACATTTATCGTTAGTTTTTATGATAATTATAAGATTTAATCATTCGATTTACATAAAATTAAAAACAAAACAATAAATTAATAATAAAAATGAAGCAAATATGTTGATAAACAGTAAAGTTATAATTTGTTGTCTAATAGTTATATGATCTTTTCTATGGCAGCTATGTATATGATATAGTCGTTCGATCCTGATCTATTGAAAATACTCAAAGTATAACTGCTAAGTTTTACCTTTTCTTGGTTATAATCATTTTATTAATTAATTAATTATTTAAACATTGGTACTAAATTATATTTTTAGCTTTTGCTATTATTTGTTCTCTTAACCAAATTTTTAATTGGCTTTGTTCTTTATTATATTATATTAATTAATTAATTTTGTTTGTAGTAATATTATTTGAAAAGATTTTTATAAATTAGCTAATTGCTTTATTATTTATATGATTAATATTATATATTTATTTATTATTCTTATATTTTATTATTATTTTTTTATTTATTATTCATATATTTTATTTTTATTTATTTATTAATCTTATATTTTATTTATTTTATGGATTTATTAATCTTATATTTTATTATGGTTACAATTTATTATTATTGTAAGTATTTTATTATTGTTATTATTTCTGTTTTATTAGTTTAAAGATTTTCAATCAATTAAACAGGTAATTTAATGTTTGTATATTTGAAACTTTTAATTTTCAAATAATTTATGTATATTTTTTAACCAAATATTATCTAGAAGCTAATTTATTAAACAAAAATTCGCTTATCATATTAATAATCTATAAACCAAGCAAATAAATTTAAAAAAAAAACCCTTTGAAGAGAAAGCCGGAAGAGTATTTCCAAAGCAAAGTGCTTTACATTTTCCTGCTTCTCCTTCTCCTTCTCCCTTTTTTTTTTGTGGCATCGAAATCATAGTCATTTCATCGACATTTCAGCATCAGCGATTGTTTATCAATGTGTAAATAAGCGCTGCGTGTGCGTGTGTGCGCCTCTGTGTGTGTGTGCGTTCCCAAAAATTTCAATAGCAAAGGTCAATGAACTGCCGTGCTCGCGTGCGGGAGAAAGGGAGGGAGAGAGAGAAAGAGGGAAGGCAAGAAGAGAGAGCGCAGCAGCGCGTACGTTGTTGTTTTTTCTTTCTTTTTCATTTGCTCTCTTAGCTGCGGCTTGCTCGCTCTCTCAAGCTCCAGCTCTCTCTCTTTCTCTTTCTCTTGCTGTCTTGTTGTTGTTGTTTTTGGCTGAATTTGCGCGCGCTTCCTCGTTGCGTTTCATTCATAAACAGAGAGCGGCGAACTCGGAACTCGAAACTCGAACTCGAACTCGAAACTCGAACTCGAAACTCGAACTCCACTCCGCTGGAGTTACATATCTCGGCCAGGCCAACGAACTGGGCTTTGTTCTCGCCACCCAAAAAAAAAAAGAAAATATATAAAAAAATACGAAAAAAAAAACACACACACACACACACACAGTAAAAGGCAAATGGCAAGCGCCGCCGTTGCCACCCACCAAACATTAAGCGCCAAAGCACCCTTTTAAACCCTTAAACTTAACCCAGTCTATGACACACACACACTAACACACACACACACACTAGTACAAGGAAATTATAATGTTTCATCGTTTGAGGCCGGAAAAGTGTTGAGCGATTTGAGCGCAAAATTCCTGCAGAAATTTTATGCGCTTAAATAATTAAATAACAACTTTTGGCTAAGTGAACTTTATAACGGGGATGAATTTTCTATGCAATTGAGAGAAATGTTTAGGAATAGATAAGTAAATAAATAAATAAATAAATAAATAAATAAATATATCAAAAAATAAATAAACAAATAACTAAGTATATTCATAAATAAAGATATGAATAAATATATAAAAAAAATAAATGAACAAATAATGAAATATATATATAAATAGATATATAAATAAAAATAAAATAAATAAATAAACAAATAATTAAATATATAAATAACAAAAAATATAAATAAAAAATATTTAAATTAATAAATATATCAAAAAAATAAAATAAATAAATAAACAAATAACTAAACATATAAATAAATGAATATATGAATAAATAAATACAAAAATGTATAAAAAAATAAAAGACATAAATCGATTAATTTGAAATAATGCTTTAAAATGTAAAAATTGTAATTTAAATAAATAATTAAATATATAAATAACTTAATATATAAAATAAAATAAATAAATATATATATAAATAACTAAATAAATAAATACATCAAAGAAATCAAATAAATAAATTTATTAATTTAAAATAATGCTTTAAAATTTATAAATTGTAATTTAAATGTAATTTTTTACTGTAACTTGTGAATTTATAACTGGTATAAACCTAAATAAAATCCATTTCAACCTTATTTGTATTAACAATTTAATTAAAGTACTTCAGTTAGGTAAAAAGACCTTAAAAAAACGTTGATTCAAATTTATACATTTTAAAATTAGTAATTTCAGTTTTGAGCTATGTTAGGTTTTGTTTTAGGAACTTTCTTAAGAAGCCTACCTTTCCTATGTTTAACACATCTATTTCTTCATTTTATTATATTTTTTTTTTGTTATATTAAATAACTTTCTCGTCGTATTTTCCTTTTAAGTTATTTCTTATTTGTATGTTTATATTAAGTGACTTTTTCATTGTATTTACTTAATTAGTTATATTTTATTTATCGGTTAAATGTCATTACAAATTCTATTATTGTTAAATCTTGTCAGTCAAAAGATTAGAAGTTTGAAGATATATCGAAATTTTGATTCAAAAATCGATCATTTAAATACCAAGTATATTTAAATATATATTAAATATATATTTATAATATATCATATATTTAAAACCTTACCCTTCTGTTCAAAATATAGGTTTAATTATCAAATATTTTGAAATCAATTATGAAAATATGTATATTTTTATCGGTTTAACTATCGCATATTTTATCCATTATGATAATATGTACATATATCCTTGTTCTTTTTTGAATTAATTTAAAAATAAGGATATACACATTGTTTTTTTGTTTGAAAAATGCAATTTCTTAATCGATTCTTTCGATATCTATTATAGATATACATTTTATAGAATTCTTTTAAAAGTATCTAGTATAATTTTAAAGTGTATTAAGAGTTTGATTAAATAATCCATTATTTCGATACCCATAAAAAGATACCCCTGGTAAAAATATTGATTTAATTTTATAATAATAAAATATATTCCAAGTCCATACGTTTTTACAATTTAATTTAAAAATAATTTATTTCCATATAAAATCTAAGAATATAGTGCAAAATCTCCTGTTCAAAATATCGATTTAAACCTTAATTATATCGATAAATGACACCCATACAATTTTATAATTAAAAATATATTTCAAATCCATGCAATTTAATTTTATTGAATTTAATTTAATAATCAAATAAAATCCCCTCTTAAAAATATCGATTTAACCCTCAATTATATCGATAAATGACAGATAAAGAAAATAGAATAAAAGGGGTAATCTCTCAGGGGCTTTATCCTTGCCAGAGGGGGGAGGGGAATAAGGGAATAAGGAGAGTTACTCACTTCAATTGGTCCCGTTGCAGCGGTGGCATCTTTGTGGCATTCGGCTGGCGCTCATTTGGTGCGTCCAGCTTTAGCGATAACCGATGTGTGCGATCGATAGCCGATAGTCAATATCGATACCGATGACGATGGCTGCTGCTGCTGCTGCTGCTGCTGCGGTGGCGATGAAGCTGGGGCGATATCCATGCTCTGCCACCAAATGCACTCTTTTTTGCGTTTTTGTTTTTGTTTTTTGTAAGAAATTCCTTTGGGAGTTAATTTTATTATTTAAATTTTTTTTCTGGTTTGTTTTAAATGCACTGATCTTTTTTTTTTTTGTTGTTAAAACACACACACAAATGCACAAGCTCTGCTTCTTTGCCTTTATTTATATTTTTGTATATTTTTGGGACATTTTTTGGGGATCTTTTTGGGATCTTTTTTGGAGGCTTTTTTGGAGGCTTTTTTGGAGGCTTTTTTGGGATCTTTTTTGGAGGCTTTTTTGGAGGTTTTAAAGACCTTTTTTTGAGCACGTTTTTTCTTCCTTTTTTTGTTCACATTAATGTAATAAATTGCCGGTTTTTTTTATTATCAGCTGTTGATTTTGCTTTTCCTCATTTTCCGGCTTTTCAAGTTCGATTTTCCTTCACTTCTTTTTTTTTTTTTTGAGGGAGAGAATGCGGGGAAAACGTCAGCTGCAACACACAAAATGCACGTAAAAAATAGTATTAAAAAAAATTATGTATGAAGTGAGGCCAAAATGTCAAATGCTTTTGTACAAATTTTGAAAAAAAAAGATATTATTTATTATATTTTTTTTATTTATTTATTAAAATCCAATCACACACACACGCACGCACACATTCACACAAAACAAAAACAAAAATTGCACAAGGGAAGCTTAATAATTTATTAATTAATTAATTAACTAATTAATTAGCTAAAATGAGCTTCTATTTCTTTTTGTTGCATCTTCTTGTTGCACTTGTCATTTTGGCACACACACACACACGCACACACGCGAGAGAGCAAGCGGGGGAGCGGGAGTAAGAGCAAGAGTAAGAGAGAAAGACAGAGAGAGCGAAGGAGCGGGGGCGATGGTTTTTCCCTTTTCTTCCACTGAATTTCCACTTTATTTATCCAATCCACACACACACACACACACAAACTCTTTAAAAAACGTTAAAAAAATATTTTTGTTTTTTTTTTTAATAATTTTTTTCTTTTGTTTTTTTATTAAATATAATTTTTTTAATAATTTTTCCCCGCTCAAGTTGTCAGATTTTTCGAACCCACAACGGTTGTCGTATCGTTTTTTTTTTTTTTTGAGTTATATTCAAGCGCGCGACAAATTTTTTTGAAAAATTTTTTTCGGAATGAATCGCTTGCACTTGTATTTATAGGTTTCCGCGGCACCCGAACCCGGCTCTCTTCGAGCTTCGGCTCTCCCGAGAGCGGACTCGTGAACGGAGAGCGGCATTATCGATATGTTATCGATAGCCGGCATTTAGCGGGATGAGTTAGCTGGGTTTTCAACCATGGAATGTTAGCATTAACATTTGGGGAGTAACAGAGGAGTAACAGAGGAATAACAGGGAATCATTTGTTAACCAGGTGGCGCCACACAGAGCTGTAATGTAACAGCAAGGTTTTGCACCAATTAAATTAATGTAAATTGTATTTATTTTTATGCTTAAATCTTGAACAAATTTATTTTTAAGTCAACTTTACGTCAATTTTAATTTAAAAATATATTTAATTTTACTTTTAAATCATGATTAATTAAATTTTTATGTCAACTTTTATCTTTTGCATCTTTTTCGTTTTTGCTTATTTTTTTTCAAGTTTTGCCAGCATTTATTTGATAACATTAAAGGCTGTATATAAAATATTACATAGGAACTGTTTTTGGCCGTTAAACTTAAGGAAAATGTATAAAACTACTTAAAAAATCAGGAAAAAATCTAGAAAATAAATTAAAATAAAATAAAATCAAAGCCCAAGACAGATTTTCAAACCAATTCTGGCGAAAATAAGCTAGATTCTAGCGGGAAAATAGCTAAAGTAAAACAATGCTGCCAGAATCCACGATTTTCCACAACCAATGCTGCCCCAAATAAACAGTCCCTCCAAGAAACCGCCAGTTAGAGCTCTTAAATGGCTAAATTGGCAACGCTGCACGCAAGCGATTTATAATTTTTCATAAATATTGCTGTTTTTCCTGGGAAATCCCGCTCCCCCGCGCCTCCAGCATGACCGTCTCGAATGCTGTGGACCAATGCTGCCCAGTATCTGCCAGTTCCCGCGAACCAATGCTGCCCAAAAAACACTCCCTTCCAAAAAACCCGCCAAATCTAGCTCCCAAATAGCTAAATTGGCAACGCTTCACGCAAGCGATTTATAATTTTTCATAAATATTTCTGTTTTTCCTGGGAAATCCCGCTTTACACCCGCCCCCCCGCGCCGCCAGCATGACCGTCTCGAATGCTGTGGACCAATTCACGATGCTGACCGGCGACCGCTCGAAGATCAAGGATTTGCTGTGCAGCCGCTTAACAGAATGCGGCTGGCGGGACGAGGTGCGTCTCCTGTGCCGCACGATTCTCCTGGAGAAAGGATCAAATAATAGCTTCACCGTGGAGCAGCTCGTCTCGGAGGTGACGCCGAAGGCCAGGACTCTGGTTCCGGATGCCGTGAAGAAGGAGCTCCTGATGAAGATTCGCACGATTCTCACGGAGAACGAGAACGAGGACGAGGACGAGGACGAGGACGATGATGACGACGAGGTGGAGGAGCCGGAGGAGGAGCCATGAAACGGGGAATATTTCTAAGAGGTTTCCTTGAGGATTTGAAGGATTTCTTAAAGGAAATTCGATAGTTTAATTACTCAATTTAATTTGTACGATTTTTATACATAAAACAGAAACACAAACTCGCTCTCTCTTTTTCTCTTAATTTGTGGAGCGAATTCCTTGGGGATTTTTTAAGGATTTTCAAAGGAAATTCTCTCTTTTAATTTTTAGAGCGAATTTCTTGAGGAATTTAACGATTCCTAAAAGAGAATTTGTAATGTTTAATTACTCAATTTTATTTGTACGAATTTAAGGATTTTTAAAAGTGAAACTAAAGTTTATTTACTCAATTTTATTTGTATAATTTTTATACATAAATCCTGAAGAGGGAATGGAGACAAAAACACAAACTTTGCTCTTTCTTTCTCTTAATTTTTAGAGCGAATTTCTTGGGGAAATTTAAGGATTCTTGAATTGAGGAATTTTAAGATATTAAAGGGAATTTCTACAGTTTATTTACTCAATTTTATTTGTACGATTTTATACACACTCTTCGCTCTTTCTCTCAATTCTCTAGAGCGAATTCCTTGAGGAATTTGGGGATTTCTTAAAGGAGAAACTCTACAGTTTTAATTACTCAATTTTATTTGTTTTATTTGTACGATTTTTATACATAAATCCCGGAATCTCCAGGGAATGGAGACAAAAACACACTTCGTTCTCTCTCTAACTTTTAATTTCTGGATCGAATTCCTTGAGAAATTAAAGGATTCCTTAAAAGGAAACTCTACAAACACAAACTCGCTTTCTCTTTTAATTTCTTGAGGAATTTTAGAGAATCTTCTTCTCAATTTCTAGAGCAAATTCCTTGAGGATTTTAAGGATTTCTAAAATTCTAAATTTCTACAAACACACTTCACTCTCTCTTTCGATTCTCTAGAGCAAGTTCTTTGAGGATTTTTAAAGATTCTTAAAGGAAATTTTAAAGATTCTTAAAGCAAACTCTACATTTGTAATTACTCAATTTTATTTTGTACGATTTTATACATAAATGGAGACACAAGCACACTTTACTCTCTCTCTCTCTCTTACTCTCAATTCTCTAGAGAGAAAACACACACTCATATTCATTCAGTCGGTTGTGGGACACACGGAGCTGTTGCTGGCAAAATCGAAGCCCTCGGGATCGGGTATCTCAATAAGGGATTTGGGAACAATTCCGGGCAAAAGGTGACCAGTAGTCGAAGAAGCAGGAGGAGCAGGATTAGGAGGAGCTTGCAGCTGCTGTTGAGGAACCTGCGGAGGAGGCAAACTAACCAAAGCTGAGGAGGTGCCTGTGTTGATGCTACTGCTGGGCTGCGAATACTTGCGCACCCATTCATTGGGATGCATCTTCTTCTTGTGGTTGTGCATGTTGGCGTGCGACTTGAAGGTGCGCGTGCAGAACTGGCACTGATACAGATCGATGCCCGTGTGGGTGGCCATGTGTTCCTACGAAAGAGAAAGAATCCCATTAACAGAAAACCCGAAAGAACTCTTTAAACTCACAGCTAAAGCTCTCGGAAGCTTGAATTCCTTGTCGCAGAGCGTGCACTTGTGCCGCTTGGCGGAGTGATGGTACCGCATGTGGCTGCTGAGTGCGGCACGGGATGACTTCTCTGCGTTGCAGAGCAGGCATCGATATTTTGTGTCGCCGTCGCGATCATCGTGGCGAGCCAGATGCTTGCGCAGGCTACGCTCGTCCCGCAGCCAGCGGCCGCACAGGGTACACTGCACCTCCGCCACGGGCCCGTCCGGATGCAATGCCTTCTTGTGTATCAAAAAGTTGGCCTTCGACCGGAAATGCGTTCCGCAAATGTCGCAAATAATAGGCGTAAAGTCTGCAGCATGCATGCGCTTCACATGGGCACTTAGCTCGAATTTTGTGCGAAATCTACAAGAGAGAAGAAAGAAATTATTCCTGCAAATAATCAAGAAGCTTTCACTCACGTTTTGCCGCAATCCTCGCACACTTCCGGCCGCTCGGTGCCCTTGTGCCCCTTGAGATGCATCGTCAATAAAAACTTCTTGGCGAAACGCGCCTCGCAAATGGCGCACTGATGCACCAGCTCCTGCTGCTGCGAGTGGAAGCGCAGCATGTGCATCACCTGGCTGTTGCGGTTGAGAAAGTTCTTGCGGCAGCTCTGGCAGCTGAAATACTGCGGATCCTTGTGGCAGTGCAGGTGATCCACGTACAGCGTTCGCTTCTTGTACCGATTATTGCAGCACTTCACAAAACCCGTGCATCCATGCTCCACGCGAAAGTGCCGCTTGAGATCGTTAAAGTCATCCAAGGGAGCGGTGCACAACGCACAATCCAGCTTCACATTGGCGGCTATATAGTCGTCCATTTCCTTGATGCTGCTCCGCTTCACGGGCGGCGTTTCTGCGGGATCATCGTCGCCGGGTTCCTTCTTAATCTTCGGTCTGCCGCGCTTCGGTTTGGATTTCTTCACATCTTCTTCTTCGCCTTCAGGGAAATCCCTTTCTTCTTCTTCATCTTCCTCCTCCTCTTCACTATCCTTACTCCTCTTTAGCTCCCTTAAGCGCGCCCGCGATTCGCGCAAAGAGAGCTCCGGCTTCTTCCTTTTCTCGTACTTCCTTTTGATGATTTGCTGCGTCTGCTGCAGCGGCGTCTTGCGCGGTCTTCCCCGCCGTCGTGGCTTCACAGGATCCGGCTTGGACTCCAGCTCTTGCTCCCCTTCCGACTGCTCAAATTCCGGCTCAAAGGTGTCGCCGTAATTGCTTTCCTTGTCCTCGCCGGCGGACATGGCATCGATCACCGGTTCGCACAGTATGTGATCCTTGATATCATCGCCATCGAAGCCCAGCTTCGGCTCCATGGGAGTCTCCGTGTTCCACACCACCTCTGGCTCCGGTTCCGGCAGCTCTGGCAGCTCCGGCAGCTCCGGAATCTCCGTTTTTAGCTGCAGAGAGCGGTGCAGCGAGCGCTGCTTCTCCGCCACCATCGAGCAAAAGTTGGAAATGTCGCCCAATTGCTGCCAGCAGCGCTGGCAAAGGCTCGTCGACACGGCATCGTTGGCCAGCAACTAAAAAGGAGAGAAGAGTTGATGAAAAAGGAGTTTCCTTTCTTTGGGAGGCGAAAAAAAAGAAACCAAAAAGTACAAACTCACCACCAGCTGCAGGTGCCGCTCAATCAGCAACGCCGGCTGCATGGCCGCCGTGTCCTGGCCAAAAATGGGCACACCACCGTGCTCAGCATCCTCCAGACAGAGTCGGCATATCATCTCATAAAAATAAAACGGCGACACAACAAATACAAATCCGCGTTAAAAATGCTAAAAAAAACAGCGCAGCTGTTTTTTGATTTCGTTTGCTGAGTTGTTGGCGTTGTGGCGTTGCCGGACTGAGCGAAAAAAAGACTAAGAAAAAAACTAGCCAGAAATTAAAAAATTAGCTAGAAACGGAAGGAAAATTAATAATTAAATTAATAAATTATTAATTTTACTATTAATTTTTCGTATAGTGAAGAGATTTAAAAAAGGTGAAAAGGCATAAGGTTCAATCTAGAGCCGAAAAGTTATAAAAACTAGCTAGAATGGAAGGTTCATAAAGATTAAAACTAGCCAGAAATAAAAAGCTAGCTGGAAATGGAAGGTTATTAATTTTATTATTAATTTTATATTTTAAACAAACGTATATTGAAGAGATTTAAAAAAGTGAATAAACATTAGGTTAAATCTAGAGCTATCTGGTTAAAATTACACCGAAAACCAATAAAAACTAGCTAAAATGGAAATGGATTAAAACTAGCCAGAAATTAAAAACTAGCTAGGATGGAATTTGTAATTTTATTATTAATTTTATATTTAAAAAAGAGGAATGTTGAAGAGATTTAAAAGTGCATAAGCATTAGATTCCATTTAGAGCTATCTAGTTAACATTACTCAAAGGAGAAATAAAAACCAGCTAAGCTGGAAGGTTAATTATTATTAAAACTAGCCAGAAATGAAAAACTAGCTAAAATGGAAGGTAATTAATTTTATTATTAATTTCATTTTTTAAACAAATATATATTGAAGATATTTAAAAAAGTGAATAAGCGTTAGGTTCAATCTAGAGCATTATGCCGAAAAGAAATAAAAACTATCTAAAATGAAAGGTTAGAAATAAGGAAGGGAAGAAATAGAAAACTAGCTAGAAATAGAGAGGCGAAGAAATAAAAAACTAGCTAGAATTCGAAGGTTATTAATTTTATTTGTTAAACAAACGTATATTGAGTGGGGATTTAAAAAAGTGAATAAACATTTGGAATTTGGATATATATAAAGCCCTAGTTAAGAGCCCATCTGGTTGTTAACTTTACGCCGAAAGGTTTATTAGTTACTTGGAAACTACTTGTCCGTTTCAGTTTCGCCGGCGGAAATCACTTGAAGCTTGTTCTCCTTTTCAGTTTCGTCAGATTTCAGATTTGGATTGATCATCGTCTTGAGATCTTTTATATCTTGATCCAGAGAAGGATGTCCCTGTCCCTTAATTGGTTTTGGCAATATCTTGGGCTTCATTTTGCATTCGGCAAAGACGAGTTCCTCGGATTCCGTTTTGTTCAGCAATAAGTTCTCATCCTCGCCGAGAGCCTTCTCGATGGTATTTTCCAGGTCATCGGTCTTAGCCAGCTTTTGCTTCCTCTCCAGCTCCATTTTGGCAAAATAATCGTCGATTCTGATGGGCGGCGGTGTCTGAACCTCATGCAACCCCCTCGTTAGCAGGTAATCATCAACAACGCCCATTATGTGGCTCAAACAGGTGCGCAGCATCCGGTCCAGGAAGTCGACGACCCAAAGGGAGGCATGGATCAACGCATGCTCGATGGTTCCCTCGTTGTTGCTGAAGAACGAGTGCAGGAAGTCGTTGTAAATCACCTGACTGCCGGCACCAATCGAAGGCAGCAGCCAGCAGATGAAAACAAGCTTCATTTCGCCAAAAAACGGGATACAAGCTCCCATTCCCGTGGTGAGGAAATCAATCGTTGTCCAGACCCCGTAGACGATCCAATAGGTCAGCCAGATGCTCAGTTTTTCATTGTTCTCGTTTTTGGCGCTCAGGAGTTTGTACGAAACGAAGGCCGGATAGAAGCTGCCTGCCATTAGGGAGAAGAATCGCAAAATGTTTTCATAAATCATGCTGAACAACATTGTATTCTCCGAGTATTCCGAGTTTTGTGTGTGTGTTAATTTTGAAAAAGTATTTGTTTTGTTTTATAATTTCAAATAGGAAATATTATTGTAGAGAGATGGGACTGCCTACGTTAACGGCGTACAAAGTTGTGATTAAGTTTTTGGCCTAAAAAACTGACAATAAAGTTCATGGATGCCTTGATTTAAATTTAGAAACTTCAAAAACAAAGTGTTTTTCAGTAAATACAAACTAAAAAAGGAATTTTTAATTTATGTTTGTTAAATATAAATTATATATATTTATGTTACATTTTATATAAGAAGAAAATTAGCAAATTAAAAGAAATAAAAGTTTCAATTCACAAATATACAAAAAATAGCTAAATTTTTAACACAATCTGGCAGCTCTGCTCTAAAACTCATTAAAAGATTTGTATGTATCGATACACTTTTCAAGATATCGCTTCTTGATTTAATTTTAAAGACTTCAAAAACAAGTTGTTTTTCAGTACACACAAATATATATTTGTTAAATATAAATTATTTACATTTATCTTATATTTTATATTAAAAGAAAATTAACAAATTAGAAGAAAAAATATTGCAATTCACAGAAATACAAATAAATAGCTACATTTTTAACATCATATGGCAACTCTGCTCTAAAAATCGCCAAAAGATTTGCATGTATCGATATACTCTTAAAGATATCGCATCTGGCAACACTGTTGATAGCTAATCAACATTTAAAAACAAGACGCGAAGCGCCATCTTACCAGCAAAAAAACATAAAACATTAAAAATGAGAAGAGTTAGCTCCGCCGCCTTCTTGCCCAACGTACCCGTGGAAGCCAATAAATCCTGCGAAGACATATCGGACATCGATCTGAACGATGTGCCCGCCCAGCTGGAAGCCACTTTGAATCATCGCCGCTCACGACCCAGCCATGTCAGTCTCTTTGACTTGAATTTAGCCGAATGTAAGTATTTACTAAAACAAATCCTAAGATTTAGTTGATAATTTAGCATTCTTTTCAGATATGGTTGACTCCACAATGGTGGACACGGTGCAGCAGCACCAGGAGCGCGCCAAGGAGGAGGAGCAAAAGTGGTACACGCTCGTTTCCAAGACTGTGAAATCCTCCAAGGAGTCCGTCCTGCGACAGCACAGCTTCGAGCCGCGGGAAGAGCAGCAGCGCTACCTCAAGGAGTGTCCAAATCTGCAGAATTTCATACGCGGCTCCGTGTCGTTCATGAACAAGGCCACCAGGTTTATGGCGGAGCATCAGGAGATGGTGGATCTGCAGGATGAGCTGGCGGAACAAGTCCAATTCCAACTGAATACGGAGGTCAACAATGCGATGCATCAGAATTTAGCTGGAAAGCGGAGAAATTAGCAAACAACCAAGGTTACGGATGGAAGAGCTTCGAAAACTTGGATATTCTTACCAGCTTTAAGTCGTACTCATTTTATTTATTCGTTTTTTACTTTACTTTAAATAAACTCTGTAAATATAATCATAAAATTCTCAGCTTAAGCTTCTCTTCTTCCTTTTCCAATAAAACAACGGCTTATGTATTCCCTCTCACTCTAACTTGAACACCATGTCACAACAGCTTGTGTTCCCGCTCACTCTAACTTAAACACCATACTTGTAACTCTTGCTTTCCCTTTCACTCTCATGTTGTACAGCCAGTGGAACTGGAACTCCTTTTCAAGTTAAAAATAATGAGAACACAATTGTTAAAGAAAACTGGAAGCTTGTATGAATGAACTCAAGTTAACAAGGAGTTTGGTTTACATTTCTAGTCTACTTAGGCCTTAGGTTTACATTAAACTGTGTGTTTTGTGTGTGTTTTTCGAAGTTGAAGCTGCTTATTCCTTGTTCCAGGCGGCCAGGTACTTCATGAGGTCGGTGAGGCTCTCGAAGTCGGTGCGGCTGCTCGGAGGCTCGTCCTTCGTAATCCTCGGCAGTGCATTGCCCATTTTCATGCGAAACTCCTGGAACTAAACAGAAACCGAAAAGGTAAAGAAAGAAAAGGATTAAGACGACTTCCTCTTACATCTTTGGCCCCGCTAAGCTTCCAGAATCCATAGCAAAAGGCACCAGTGCCGAGCACAGCGTAGAGAGTGCCCCAGCCGAGGGCGCGCATGGCCAACGTAGCGCCTTCATCCATCAGAATGATGCCCTGCCGTGTGCCAGCCTGCTGCAGCACCTTGCTGTCCGCCTTCTTGGCGGTGGCCAGCGTACGCGAGAAACCAAACAAAGCGGAGACACCGCCCACCAGGCCCAGGAAAGCCGCAGCTGGAAATGGGAGAAAGAAGTGTTCGCATTGGAAGGTCATATTCTCGGGAAAGAGAGCACCTTACCTTGTATGCGAAACTTGCGCTGCTTCTCGGCCGCCAGGGCATCCGCGTTGGGGCCGGCCTCGCTCATCCTTTCTCTACTTTCCTTTTCTTTTGTTTATTGTCCCGACTTATATTTATTTTGTCGTAATTCCGCAAAACACACAGCTGATAGCCGGCCGGGGCTATCGATAGCCACGGCCGATACTCCACGTAATCGATAGTCCTTTGCGATAGTGTGGCAATCAATTTGTTGGCCTGCTCTAGCGTGGTCCGCGTTTTCACAAAAACGCGAAAACTGTATTTCACATCGTTTTTGCGCGAATCCGTTAAAGAATGCCCATTCCGAGCGGCGAAAACAACAATTGATTGTTTACGAAACCGGCCGCCGCTGTTTACTGTTATTTTCCATTGCGTCCCGTGCTCGCCTCTTGCGTTTTTCCAAGCTGCAAAGTTGGTGAAAAGCAAAGTGTGACGACGCAGCAGCCGCAGCCAGCGGAAAGTTAGCTGCCGCTTAGTAGTGGAGTCCAGCAGCAGCAGCAGCCAGGATGAGCACCACAACGGACTCGAAGGCGCCGCTGCGCCAGGTGAAGCGCGTACAGTTTGGCATTTTGTCGCCTGATGAAATTGTGAGTGCAGCAACAGTTCCCATTCCCATTCCCATTCCCATGCCCTTCCGTCTGCTGCGACGCCATATTGAAAAAAAATAGTACTGAAAATTGGCGAAATTGCAATCGCAGCGGCAGGTCATGGAATGTGGAAATAAACAAAGGATTTAATATTAAAAAAACAACAAAATCATTTATATCTTAAAGAGTTTAAAGGGAGCATTATGTTTAGTGCTTTATTTATTTTCCTGGAAGGAAGGAAGGAGGATCGTGGAAGGATTCTAGATTTTATAGAAAGAGGATCGGGAAGGGAAAAAAACTAGCTTAAAACATTTACGAGTTATTTTAGAACAAGAAAAAGGGTTTGGAGTGGGCCAGAAATATCGGGATATATCATTATCTTAGCTTAGATCCCAATTATATAGTAAATCATAAAAACCTGCTGATAACATACTTAAATATGTTTTTAAAGATAATTATATAATATTAATTACCTTTTATAAATATCTATGGCTTTATATGACTTATAAAGTGAGGCAGGAATATGTGTAGATTTTGGCTTTAAATTTCTTGAATTATTTCTGATTTTACGGCGCTTTTCGGAAACAAAACTAAACGCAAGGCCTTAAAAGTTTAATATTTGCTGAAGAAATTGATGGGAAAGGTAACTTCCAGCCTTCCAGCTAGGAAATGTCACTGTAAATAAAGTCCAGAAAGTCTGGAAAGTACATTTATGAGAAAGGTAGCTGGGAAATGTTACTGGAAATAAAATCTTGAAAGCCTGAAAATCTGGCAAATATATTTATGGGAAGGTAACTCGCCTTCCAGCTAGGAAATAAAGTCTAGACTCTATGGAAATCTGGAAAATGTATTTTCTAAACGAACAATGGAAAGGAAAAAGTAAATATAACAATAACTTACATATTTTTGTACCTAAAATATGATAATTTCTTTATTTAGCAGCAGGAACATCAGGAATACAAAAACCCCAAGAATATCCTTTAACACCTTGACTCAAATCTCAGCTCCTAATCCTCCAACTTTTCCCTTTTGCAGCGCCGCATGTCCGTCACCGAGGGCGGCGTCCAGTTCGCCGAGACCATGGAGGGCGGCCGCCCGAAGCTTGGCGGCCTGATGGATCCCCGGCAAGGCGTCATCGATAGAACCTCGCGATGTCAGACGTGTGCGGGAAATATGACCGAGTGTCCCGGCCACTTTGGTCACATTGATCTGGCGAAGCCGGTGTTCCACATTGGATTCGTCACAAAGACGATCAAGATCCTGCGCTGCGTTTGCTTCTACTGCTCCAAGATGCTCGTCTCGCCGCAGAATCCCAAGATCAAGGAGATAATGCTCAAGTCGAAGGGGCAGCCGCGGAAGCGCCTCGCCTACGTGTACGATCTGTGCAAGGGGAAGACGATTTGCGAGGGCGGCGAGGACATGGACCTGACCAAGGACAACCAGCCGCCGGATCCGAACAAGAAGCCCGGCCACGGCGGCTGCGGTCACTACCAACCCTCAATCCGGAGAACAGGACTCGATCTAACGGCGGAGTGGAAGCACGCCAACGAGGACTCGCAGGAGAAGAAGATTGTGGTGTCGGCGGAGCGCGTCTGGGAGATTCTCAAGCACATTACGGACGAAGAATGCATACTCCTTGGCATGGATCCGAAATTCGCTCGTCCCGATTGGATGATTGTCACCGTGCTACCCGTACCGCCTCTGGCCGTCCGTCCGGCCGTCGTGATGTTTGGTGCGGCCAAGAATCAGGACGATTTAACCCACAAACTTTCAGACATTATAAAAGCAAACAATGAGCTGCGCAAGAACGAGGCCAGTGGAGCGGCCGCACATGTAATCCAAGAAAACATCAAGATGCTGCAGTTCCATGTGGCCACTCTCGTGGACAACGATATGCCCGGGATGCCGCGGGCCATGCAAAAGTCCGGCAAACCTTTAAAAGCCATCAAGGCCCGTCTCAAGGGCAAGGAGGGTCGAATTCGTGGCAATTTGATGGGTAAACGTGTTGATTTCTCCGCCCGAACTGTCATCACACCGGATCCCAATTTGCGCATCGATCAGGTCGGTGTGCCTCGGTCCATTGCCCAGAATCTGACCTTCCCGGAGCTCGTCACACCCTTCAATATCGATCGGATGCAGGAGCTGGTGCGTCGCGGCAACTCGCAATATCCCGGCGCCAAGTACATTGTCCGCGACAACGGGGAGCGCATCGATTTGCGTTTCCATCCAAAATCCTCGGATTTGCATCTCCAGTGCGGCTACAAGGTGGAGCGGCACTTGCGCGACGACGATCTGGTCATCTTCAACCGCCAGCCGACGCTCCACAAGATGAGTATGATGGGGCATCGAGTGAAGGTCCTGCCCTGGTCCACCTTCCGCATGAACCTCTCCTGCACGTCGCCCTACAATGCCGATTTCGATGGCGACGAGATGAACCTCCACGTTCCGCAGTCAATGGAAACTCGCGCCGAGGTTGAGAACATTCACATAACTCCGCGGCAGATTATAACGCCGCAGGCCAACAAACCTGTAATGGGCATCGTCCAGGACACTCTGACGGCCGTCAGGAAGATGACGAAGCGCGACGTCTTCATTACCCGCGAACAGATGATGAATCTGTTGATGTTTCTGCCCACCTGGGATGGCAAAATGCCGCAACCGTGCATCCTGAAGCCGCGCCCCTTGTGGACCGGCAAGCAGATCTTCTCCCTGATCATTCCCGGCAACGTCAACATGATTCGCACGCACTCTACGCATCCGGATGAGGAGGATGATGGTCCCTACAAGTGGATATCGCCCGGCGACACCAAGGTAATGGTCGAGCACGGTGAACTTATCATGGGAATCCTTTGCAAAAAGACTCTGGGAACATCTGCGGGCTCTTTGCTGCACATTTGCTTCCTGGAGCTGGGACACGAGATTGCCGGCAGGTTCTACGGCAACATCCAAACCGTGATCAACAACTGGCTGCTCCTTGAGGGACACAGCATTGGCATTGGTGACACCATTGCCGATCCGCAGACCTACAATGAGATCCAAATGGCAATTAAAAAAGCCAAGGATGACGTGATAAACGTTATTCAGAAGGCGCACAACATGGAACTGGAACCAACGCCCGGTAATACTCTCCGACAGACCTTTGAGAACAAAGTGAATCGCATTTTGAATGATGCTCGTGACAAGACCGGTGGCTCCGCCAAGAAATCCCTCACCGAGTACAACAATCTCAAGGCTATGGTCGTGTCAGGTTCCAAAGGTTCCAACATTAACATCTCCCAAGTTATTGCTTGCGTGGGACAGCAGAACGTGGAGGGTAAGCGGATACCCTATGGCTTCCGTAAGCGCACTCTGCCGCACTTTATCAAGGACGATTATGGTCCCGAGTCAAGGGGTTTCGTGGAGAACTCCTATCTGGCCGGACTGACGCCCTCCGAGTTCTATTTCCATGCCATGGGAGGACGTGAGGGTCTCATTGATACGGCTGTAAAGACAGCGGAAACTGGTTACATTCAGCGGCGTCTCATCAAGGCTATGGAGTCGGTGATGGTAAACTATGATGGCACCGTTCGTAACTCTGTCGGACAGCTCATTCAGCTGCGTTACGGCGAGGATGGGCTCTGCGGTGAGCTCGTAGAGTTCCAGAATCTACCCACAGTTAAGCTATCAAACAAGGCTTTCGAGAAGCGCTTCAAGTTCGATTGGAGCAACGAGCGGTACATGCGCAAGGTGTTCAACGATGATGTCATCAAGGAAGTAACCGATAGCAGCGAAGCTATCCAGGAACTCGAAGCGGAGTGGGATCATCTCGTCTCGGATCGTGACAGCCTACGGCAGATCTTTCCCAACGGGGATTCAAAGGTTGTGCTCCCGTGCAATCTCCAGCGAATGATTTGGAACGTTCAGAAGATCTTTCACATTAACAAACGCCTCCCCACGGATCTCTCACCGATGCGAGTGATTAATGGCGTCAAGGGATTGCTCGAGAGATGCGTCATTGTCACCGGCAACGATCGCATCTCGAAGCAGGCGAATGAGAATGCCACGCTGCTGTTCCAGTGCCTCATCCGGTCCACTCTCTGCACCAAATACGTTTCCGAGGAGTTCCGGCTCTCCGCCGAGGCCTTCGAGTGGCTGATTGGTGAAATCGAGACGAGATTCCAGCAGGCTCAAGCGAATCCCGGTGAAATGGTGGGCGCTTTGGCTGCCCAGAGTCTCGGTGAACCTGCCACCCAAATGACACTAAACACTTTCCATTTTGCGGGTGTGTCCTCCAAGAACGTAACTCTCGGCGTGCCGCGTCTCAAGGAGATTATCAACATTTCCAAGAAGCCAAAGGCTCCATCTTTGACGGTCTTTCTCACCGGCGGAGCTGCTCGTGATGCAGAGAAAGCCAAGAATGTGCTTTGCCGGTTGGAACATACAACACTTCGCAAGGTTACGGCCAATACGGCCATTTATTACGATCCGGATCCACAACGAACGGTTATATCGGAGGATCAGGAGTTTGTCAACGTCTATTACGAAATGCCCGACTTTGATCCCACAAGGATCTCGCCGTGGCTGCTCCGCATCGAACTCGATCGCAAACGGATGACGGACAAGAAGCTAACGATGGAACAGATTGCCGAGAAGATCAACGTTGGCTTTGGCGAAGATCTCAACTGTATCTTCAACGACGACAATGCGGATAAGTTGGTGCTGCGCATCAGGATAATGAATAACGAGGAGAACAAGTTCCAGGATGAGGACGAGGCCGTCGACAAGATGGAGGATGACATGTTCCTCCGTTGCATCGAAGCGAATATGCTGTCGGACATGACACTCCAAGGGATCGAGGCCATCGGCAAGGTGTACATGCATCTGCCGCAAACGGACAGCAAGAAGCGCATCGTCATCACCGAAACGGGCGAGTTCAAGGCCATCGGCGAGTGGCTCCTCGAAACGGACGGCACATCGATGATGAAAGTGCTCTCCGAGCGCGACGTCGACCCCATTCGCACCTCCTCCAACGACATTTGCGAGATCTTCCAGGTGCTCGGCATCGAGGCGGTGCGCAAGTCCGTCGAGAAGGAAATGAACGCTGTTCTCCAGTTTTATGGTCTCTACGTCAACTATCGACACTTGGCTTTGCTGTGCGACGTGATGACCGCCAAGGGTCACTTGATGGCCATCACGCGGCACGGCATCAACAGGCAGGACACGGGCGCCCTTATGCGTTGCTCCTTTGAGGAAACTGTGGACGTGCTCATGGATGCCGCCGCTCATGCAGAGACCGATCCCATGAGGGGCGTCTCCGAGAATATTATTATGGGACAGCTACCGAAAATGGGCACCGGCTGCTTCGATCTTCTCCTGGACGCCGAAAAGTGCCGCTTCGGCATCGAGATACCGAATACCTTGGGCAGCAGTATGCTGGGAGGCGCCGCCATGTTCATTGGCGGCGGCTCAACGCCGAGCATGACGCCGCCGATGACGCCGTGGGTCAACTGCAATACGCCGCGATACTTCTCGCCGCCGGGACATGGTGAGTATTCGTTGGAAAAGCTTGAAATCCTTATAAATTTCACTCTCATTTCCTTTCTCCCTTTCCAGTGAGTGCCATGACTCCCGGTGGACCCAGTTTCTCGCCCTCGGCGGCCTCGGATGCCTCCGGCATGTCGCCCAGTTGGTCGCCAGCGCATCCAGGATCATCGCCTAGCTCTCCAGGCCCCTCGATGTCGCCGTACTTCCCTGCTTCGCCCAGTGTCTCGCCCTCGTACTCGCCCACGAGTCCCAACTATACGGCCTCCTCGCCCGGCGGAGCTTCACCGAATTACTCGCCCTCGAGTCCCAATTACTCGCCGACATCGCCGCTATATGCATCGGCGAGTCCGCGTTATGCCTCCACAACACCGAACTTTAATCCACAGTCGACGGGTTACTCGCCCTCTTCGTCTGGTTACTCGCCAACGTCTCCGGTTTACTCGCCCACGTCGAACTTCCAGTCGAGTCCGTCGTTTGCCGGCAGCGGTAGCAACATGTACTCGCCGGGAAATGCTTACTCGCCGAGCTCTTCAAACTATTCACCCAATTCGCCATCGTATTCACCGACATCGCCATCCTACTCGCCCTCGAGTCCATCGTACTCGCCCACGTCACCCTGCTACTCGCCCACATCGCCCTCGTACTCGCCAACGAGTCCGAACTACACGCCCGTCACGCCCTCGTACTCGCCAACGAGTCCCAACTATTCGGCATCTCCGCATTATTCACCCGCCTCGCCAGCTTACTCGCAGACGGGCGTGAAGTACTCGCCCACATCTCCGACGTACTCGCCGCCATCGCCATCGTATGACGGGTCACCGGGATCACCGCAATATACGCCCGGATCACCGCAGTACTCGCCGGCATCGCCGAAATATTCACCGACGTCACCGCTCTACTCGCCCAGTTCGCCGCAGCACTCGCCGTCGAACCAGTACAGTCCCACCGGGTCCACATACTCGGCAACGAGTCCGCGGTACTCGCCCAACATGTCAATTTATTCGCCCAGCAGCACCAAGTACTCGCCCACATCGCCGACATACACACCGACGGCACGCAACTACTCGCCCACATCGCCGATGTACTCGCCGACGGCGCCATCGCACTACAGTCCAACGAGTCCGGCGTACTCGCCGAGCAGTCCCACGTTCGAGGAGAGTGACGATTAAGGGAAAGCTGAAAGTTGAAAGTAAAGAGTAGTTGTTGAGTGAAGATTCGATACTTTTTAGGGGAAAGCATTATTCTTACAATTTGAAAAGTTTGAGAGAGTGACGATTAATTGTAGATTTTACTGATTTACAGTACAGAGAATATTCTAAAGAGGAAATCATAGATAAACCTAGAAAGTTTTCGGCTTCATTATCGGTGTTTCTTTGGCAATTCTTATTTTTTGTTCTTGTTTTGTATCCGTGACCCTGAGTAGTTTTGATAAGTTGAAAGCGGGAGCACAGAGAGAGCATAATGAAGAAGAGACCCACAACTATAGGTATCGTCTTCTAAATATCACCTATATATATATATATATATATATATCTATTTTTTTTTTATTAAAAAGCATTAGCAATACAAAACCACACAGAAAGAATGTTTCGTTGCCTGCAAACTATACTAAATATAGGCATGCATATATCTATACCCAAAAATATCTATATATACACATATATATATATATATATATATATATATATATATATATAATATATTTTTATGACCAGAAGCGAGACCCTTTATTGTAAATTAAGACCAAAACCCAATAGTAAAATATAAAATAAAAGAAAAAAATCATAAACTAAATTGTTTAATTTGTTTATTTTAATATCACTTAAATAATGGAAAAATCGCTTTAAACATTCGTTGTCTTGTTGCTTTCGAAGAGAGAGAGAAAGGTGAAACGAGACTCAGTTGTTGAGTTTTTGCCTGGAAGAGAACAGAAGTGAAACTTACTCGTTGATTTAATGCCTTGAAAGGAAGAGAAGCTGAAACTTATTCGCTGATTTGTTTCTGGGAGGGAAGAATAGAGACATTTACTCGCTGATTTGTTAACTTGAAGAGAAGAGAAGCTGAAACTGACTCACTGATTTGTTGCTTTGAAGAGAAGCTGCAACGAAACTTATTCGCTGATTTGTTTTCTGGAAAAGAGAAGCGAAACTTACTCGCTGATTTGTTTCTGAAAGAAAAGAATAGCAAAACTTACTCGCTGATTGTTGCCTTAAAGAGAAAAGAAGCACAAATTCACTCGTTGAGTTGTTGCCTGAAAGAGAGCCCGAGAAAGCGAGAGTAAACGATCAAAGCCAAGTCTTTTCTCGCTCTTTAAACCGGAGAGGCGAAGTGTTTCAATTTGAGAGGTTTTATTTTTTTATTTCAGTAAAAAGAGAGAATAAAACGAGCAAGTTCTCTTTTTTGTTTGTACATATTTTCTATGTATAAAAAGGAATAATTGCCTGAAATCAAGCATAAATCATGCATCTTCCTTAATCCTCGTACTGATTATGATTATCTCCTCGCTCGATTCCATCCAGATTAACTTCCTCGTCAAGACTATCTTCGTTATCCTCTTGATCCTTGTATTCAGACTCATTAAATACCATTTGCTGTCCATATTTGGTAAACTTCTCCACCTGCTGCTCCTCATCCCGCACATCCTGCTGCCCGAACTTGTCGAGATTGGGCTTGAGGAAGCGATGATACAAATGGAAGTTCAAAGGATCAAGCATGGCCACCGTTTTCCTCACACTCAAGTAGACGGTGCGTCCGCGCATAAAGTGTTTGAGTGAGCTGTAAGGCAATCCCAAAAGCAAGGTGAACTGATGAACTGATGGCTCCAAGGACGAGTGACTGGCATGAAAGAAGAGCTGATTGCTGGAGAGCAAGGCTGCATACTCGTAGCTATCATCGGGGAGGAGGACATGGAGCTCGAGTGTAGTTAAAGTCTGATAGTAACTCGTTGAAGGTCGCATTACGCTTGAGATTAGTTGGGATTGCCTTGGAGGTGGAGTGACCTTGAATTCATTGGGAAACTTTGTCTCCTTTCGCTTTCTCTTTCTCGTCTCGCTGGTGACTCCGCCGTTCTCCATGTGATCCAGTAATTTGCTGGCTCCCAGGAGCATCTCTCTGTGTTGCAGCTCTGCCATGGTTTTGGTGTCTTCTAGTTCTAAAGCGGCAATGTTGTTGATGCACTGCATCAGCTGCTGTAAGCCTTCATTGCTAAGGGACTGCTCCTGCGGCTGCTTAGCTTTCTGCTCCAGTTTCTTGACCATTTTGGATGCTTCTTCCAGATCCTGCTCCTTCACTTTCTGCTCTCTGTTGAGCTTGGCCAGTTCCAAGCCCATTTGGATCATGCTTTGGGCTCGCTTTTTCAGAACTAACTTCGCGGGAAGGTTGTTGTTATTCTCCTCCAGTTGTTCCTCCAGTTGCTTCTCCAACTGCTTCTCCAGTTGCTTCTCTTTTTGCTTCTCTTTTTGCTCCTCTAGTTGCTCCTTCAGTTGCTCCTCCAGTTGCTTCTCTTTTTGCAACTTCTGCTCCTCTTCTTGCACCTTCTTCTCGCTCAGCTTCTCGTGCTTCTCCTCGCCAGGATCTGTTCCCGTTACACTCTCAAAGAAGTTCCTTATCTTGTCCTTTGCCTGCTGCGAAATCTTGGCCAACTTGGCCTCCATCAAGTGCTGACAGAGATCCAACCGACGCACATGCATCCTCATTCCGCTGGCATACGAGATTCCCATCAGATTGCGTGCAAAGATGGTGTGTGAAGTGGCAAACTCCACGCTGGCTTGAAGGAAGCACTCCTTCGGGAGGTTCCTCAGCTTGTATTCTATACCTTTGCGATCCTCTTCCGACCAGCTGCGTTCCCCGGATTGTGGAACCAAACCAAACAGTCGCAAATCCAAAGCCAAAGGTGGTTCCGCTTGCAACTCCTCCGGACACGAGTACAATCTTCCGCTCTTGACGCTAAAAATGCGGGTGTCCTCATCCATGGATTGGACGAGGACACTGAGATTGAGAGCCGCCAGGTTTATGTTCTCAATGGGCGGCACTTTGAGCACTCGAACACGAATTTTATGAGCTTCCTGACGACACAGGCAGACGGCGCCGGCAACTGGTGGCCAGTAGCGTTCGTTGTTGGTTCCCTGGAGCAGTTGGAGGCGCATGTGCTGAACCGGCAGCGAGGGGTAAGCTTTCCAGGACTTCCCAGGCTCCAAATGCTCCAAAAGATGGACACAAAAGTGCGTTGGGGAGTAAACACGCACCAGGAGCAGCTTTACATCTCCCGAAGTCGGAACTGAGGCGGAGGGTTGATCTATAAGGTCAGCCTGGTGACGCTCCTCGCAAGAGCTAGTGATGCAGTTGCCCATCATTAGGATTTGGCCACAGACAACGTTCCGGTTGGGATTTGACTTGGCCAACTCCTGCCGAATGTGCTTGGAGATGGCCACAAGGCTCTCGTCCACTTTTTGGTGCTTTTTAGCAAAATCCACGAGGCGTGGCAGCTGTAACTGGTTGCTGTCGTCCAGCAGGACCAGGGAATGCAGCTGCAGGCCTCCAGTTGGATCCCGATCCAATTTGTTGCTCAAATTCCCTGCTAAAGCCAGGTAACGCATCTTGAACCTGCCCCAGCTCCGGCTCATGCTGTAATGGATGAGAGTGTGCGCCTGGCGGATGCTCAGCTCCGGGCAGTTGTCGGTGGTCAGGAGAATGATACCTCGAGTCTCCTCCAGCCAGCGATGCACCTCCTCGGCCACCTCGAGGTTGGCATCTTGGTAGTAAGGCAAACAACTGAAGGAATACTCTTGGAGAAGGTAAACCAGACACTGCATGTCCTCGTCGTCGCTGCAGAATATGACCGTGCGGTAGTCCTTGGGCGGACGCTGCTTTAGCAGCTTGATCACCTCGTCAACCTTGTCCAAAGCCGGACGGAGAGCAATCTGCAAGCGCGTCTCCCCGTACAGAGCTGCCTCCAGCAGGTCGCCAAAGATCAAAGCCGGATTGCTATTCAGGAGCTTCAGTTTGGACATGTAGACCGAATCGTAGCTTTGCGAGATCATCACCAGCTGCGGGTGGCTTCTGTTCATCGGAATCAGCTTCCTTAGCACCTCCTCCGCTTTTGCTAACATCTCCGCATCCATGAGATCAATGTCGTCGTAAACTATAACCTTGAGGTGCTTAAACTGCAGCAGATTCTGCACATTCGTCCAAATCCAGACCAGCTGCGCGGGTGTGGTGACCAAACAACCGACGCCATTGAACAGGCGACGAAAGAACTCCGGATTTTCAGTCGAGGGAACGTTCAGGATGAGCGTGTATCCCTCATCGTGGGTAATCTTCCGCAGAAATGCATTGCACAAAGCGCTCACGTGGCGCACGCGCTCCAAATCGGGCACCAGAATTACTGCCAGAGCTCCCATTAGTGGTGACTCTGAAAGGGGATCCAATTTCACCTTCTTGGAGTCCAAAATGACGCGGGAAACCACATCGCAAACAGGCGGAATGTAGCTTAAAGTGCGTCCGCTGCGGGGAGCAGCCACAACCATGGCGCCGTGGCCACGACCCGCGAGAAGGTGTCGCCACGTGTGGCTCTGAACGCGCAGGAGTCGATTCAGGCCGAGTTTGTGCATAGTTTCCAGGATGTGCGGCATCAGGCAGACCTCGGAGAGCTTGCGCACGGGATTTAGTGCGATGTTTGAATGCGCCACCACATAGTCCGTGCAATTGGTGGCCACCAGCGGACGCACTGCTAGCTTGGCCAAGAAGTTGTTGTCGTCGTCCACCTCGTACTCAGGTTCCAGTTCGTTCTTAAATAAAGACATCCTTTTTTGGCAGTTATTTTATTCGTTCGTTCGAGTTTGATGTTTTTGGAAGGAAGAAAAAGCTACTGGAAGCCATGGAAGTTGGCTGCAGCTGCGCTAAAAGACTTAACAGATGTTGACTTAACATTTTTGTTGACTTTAACAGAGGACATTGAACACGGCGCCATTTGAAGAGTGTTTATTTAAAACACTTTTTGAGTTAACTTTTAACACTTTGGGTTTGTAAATAAATACACATATTTTAATGAATATGTAAATTGAATAGTTATATTTTTCACTCGTTCGAGTTTAATGTTTTTGAAGGGAAGGAAAAGCTGCTGACAGCAAAGGAAGTTAGCTGCAGCTGCGCAACATACTTAACAGATGTTCAGTTAACATTTTTGTGGACTTTAACAGGGGCGTCATCTGAAGAGTGTTTATTAAACACTTTTTGGGTTTAATTTTCACTCTTTTGGTTTGGTTTATCTACAAATGTCTGTAAATAAATACACATAATTTAATGAATATGTAAAATAATTGGTTATAAACGCCGAAAAGGCGTGGAAGCAATGGAAGTTGGCTGCAGCTGCGCATAAAGACTTAACAGATGTTCGCTTAACATTTTTGTGGACTTTAACAGAGGCGTCATTTGAAGAGTGTTAATTAAAAACACTTTCCAGGTTAAATTTAAACTCTTTGGGTTTTGTTTATCTTCAAATGTGTGTAAATAAATACACATTTTTTAATAAAGATGTAAAATAATTGGTTATAAACGCCAAAAAGGCGTGGAAGCAATGGAAGTTGGCTGCAGCTGCGCAAAAAGAGTTAACAGATGTTCACTTAACATTTTTGTGGACTTTAACAGAGGCGTCATTTGAAGTGTTCATAAAAAACACTTTTTGGATAAAATTTAAACTCTTTTGGTTTTGTTTATCTTCAAATGTGTGTAAATAAATACACATTTTTTAATAAAGATGTAAAATAATTGGTTATAAACGCTGAAAAGGCGTGGAAGCAATGGAAGTTGGTTGCAGCTGCGCAAGAGACTTAACAGATGTTCACTTAACATTTTTGTGGACTTTAATAGAGGTGCCATTTGATGTGTTCATTAAAAACACTTTTTGGGTTTAATTTTAACTCTGTTGGTTTTGTATATGTTCAAATTTCTTTAAATAAATACACATATTTTAATGAATATTTAAATTTTATTCATATAAACGCCTAAAAGGCGTGTGTATTATTAATTTAAGTAAACACTCTTTTGAAGTATGTATGCATAACCTGAATAACTGTAAATTGCAGCTGGCACAGCTTCCATTGCACACATACATATAAGCACGTATATATACGCAATATGTAAAAATATCAAGTTTTTTATGGATTTGACAGCCAGTGCGGCCACTCCTGGATCTCGTTATACAGCGTCAGTCCCGGACTCTGGGTACTTATCACCTGCGAGGCGGCAAGCAGGGCGTAATCCTCGCTCAGCTCCCCCTGTCGCACGCCGCAGCGCAGAAGACTTTTGGCCGCTTCCAAAGCGGCGGCCGTTGGAAGTTTGTCTATCGGGAATATTGGAAAGTACATACATACATACAAGGGAATAAATTTTCTTTAAAAACAAAACTCACCCACGTAGTTGCCGATGAAGGCTATGCCCGTGCCGTTGGCATTATACCCGTAGGTGTGGGCTCCACGCAGCCCCCAGCCAGTGCCCTCGTAAACGATGCCATCGCTGCCAATTAGGAAGCTGCCAAAAAACCACAAATGGAAGAAGTGTTTTCAGTCACTCACAACCTTACTTGTAACTTATGTCGTCGTAGTCCAGCTCCGTTTGGTGGTAGTACTGCATATTCTGGAGGATCTCGGCGCACTGGAGGTGCCCGCTGCACTCGCCGGTGACCGTGTGATGGATGACCACGTAGCGGATGGGTCGGATTTGGTAATGGAGCCCCTGCGATGGCTTGCCGCCCCACTGACGCTTCAGCTTGATCGCCGGACAGTCATCTGAGGACTTAGCTCGGTGGCGCGGTGCAACCGCTATGACCACCACGAGGAGGCAAACCACAGAAAAAAGCTGAGAAAGCCAGAAGCGAGAAGCGGGAAACATGATGCGCACAGATGTGGTGCCAGCGGGGAACTGCTCTCCTCGCGGCTTATCAGGCGACGATTTATTTATTATTGCTTTCGCGGAATCAACTCTCGCAGCTTGCCCGAGGGGAGTCCCGGAGAGGAGAGATCTTCCGATGCGATCGCTGTTCTTTGTCCGGTTCTTTTTTTGTTTAAACAATAGAAAACAGGTTGGAGCCCAAAGATCGGCTTCGGCATTTCCGATTTCAAGTTGTTCCAGAGGCTTAATTAGTGACGAATGCCTGACTTTCTGCGAACTGATAAAAACTAAGCGTCGTTACCATGTAGATCACATTGGAATATGTAATAAATATGCAATAAATATGTAAATAAAGCTAACTGATAAGCGTTTACAGTAAAGTCAGATTAAAATAGATTAATAAATGTATATTATTTATTATTTTCTTGGTTTCTAATTGGGTATTTTAATAAAAAAAGCCCTGTTGAAGTTTTCCTAATAAAGCTTCCACTGGAAAAATATATTTAAGGCTCTTCATTATTTATATTTTTTGCATATTTCGCAAGCATTTACAGTAGTCAGCTTAAAATGAATAATAATTGCAAGTTAATTATTATTTTAAAGGTTTAAATTAGGTATTTAAATAAGAAACCTTTAGGAAAAGTTTTCCTTACAAAGTTTCCACTGGAAAAATATATATTTTTTTGCATATTTCCCAAACTGCAAGCTGAGCATTATTATTTATTCCCCCATAAAAAGTCTCTCTTTTAATTTAAAGTCATGAGTGGGTTACAATTTATTTAAGTTCGAATTGCTTTGTGCCTAACCTTAAAGCTAATTTTTGCGTCTCGTTAATTCTAAGTTACATGGTGAATTTTTTTTTTGGTTACATAATTAGGAATCACAATTTTCTTTTTGTTCAGACTTTCTTTGAGGTTATGTCGCAGACACACGCCTCTCTTAGCACTAATACATACACCGAGATTGAGGTTAGGTTTTTTTCCTTTTAACATAAAACATACAAAACACTGAATAAAATCGCAAAGCATTATCACCATTCTCCTCACTCCTCACTTGACCAGCTTGGCCATCATGGTGGTGAGCTTGTCCTCGTCAGCGCCGCTGAAGGAGGCCACTCGCCGGTTGTTCTTGATGAAGACAAATGTAGGCATGCTGCGGACCTTGTAGCGTTCCGTCAGCTCGTCGTACTTGTCCACGTCCACCTTGAGGACAACGGCCTTGGAGGAGTACTTCCTGGCCAGAGCCTTGACCGTGGGATCCATGCCCTTGCAGGGGCCGCACCAGTTGGCGTAAAAGTCCAGCACGATCAGCTTGTCGTCGGCGGCCTCCACGCGCTTGTAGTAGTCGTTCATGCTGCGTATGATGGACATGGTTACGGTTTGACTTTGAACGGGAACAACGGATGATAGTTATTAATTTTTGGGAGTTGCTTCTGCGCGAAAAACTGACAATTTTGGGGTATTTATAGCCCCCCTGGTGGATCCTGGAATTCCCGCCAAATTCCAGCTTTAACCGCCGTTCTCTCGCGCTCTCTCTCTCTCTCTGCCTCTCCTTTGGCTTAAATCCATAATGGCCGCCACAGTTTCCAAGGCGAAAATGTCCGCTGTTAAAGTGTGACCAGGCAAAGGCTGACTGAAAGGTCACACTGCCCGGCTGCCCGTTAAAGTTTAAACAAAAACGCAGTGTGCCGAGCGATTGCTTTTTGGGGATTCAACTAAATGTCACCTTCGTTTCGGTCTCATTCCCCTTTCAGACTTTCCTTCCAACCGGTCGCCTCACCCGATACATTTTTTTCCCTTTGAAATTTTCCGTACTTTCGCCAAATATTCGGGGTTTCCTTTGCCTCGAGAGAGCGTGTAAATAATAATTCTTGCCCAGCGAATTCGTGAATCCCAGTTTTTGTCAGTGTAAGCCAAGGAAGAGGAGAAAAAACTACAAATAATTAAACATTTCCTTGTTTTTCTTTCAGGAAAGATCGACAATGGTTTCCCTGGTCAAAGACAAGGCCGAGCTGGATCAGCGCATTTCCAGCGCCGTCAAGAAAATTGTGATCCTGGACTTCTTTGCCAACTGGTGTGGTCCGTGCAAGGTCTGTGCTCCGAAGCTCAATGTCCTGGCGGATCAGTACTCCGAGCACGTGATGATTTTAAAAGTGAATGTGGACGAGAATGAGGACATTGCCGAGGACTTTAACATCACCAGCATGCCGACGTTCATACTGATCAAGGAGGGCGAAGTCCTGGACACCATCATCGGCGCCAACATGGACAAGCTTAAGAAGTCCATGGACAAGCACATTGCCGAGAATGATGTCGAAGGTGGCGCCGCTGCCATTGCCGACGAGGAACTCTCCATCGAAGAGGAGCAACAGCAGCAGCAGCAGCAGCAGAATTCTCCCATTTTATACGGTGGCCAGGGGGAGATCGAAAGCCAGGATCAGGAGAAGAATTAAGGAGACACGACACACAGCGCTGGGCACAGGATATCCCTATATATACACAGGACATGCAACACAACTTTCTTTATACATAATTGTATATTTTTGGGGGAATAATCCTGTGGCCCCTTTTCTGGACATTATTTTTTCTTATTATAAATACAAAAAGCCAGTCTGTTGATCCATTAAAAGTGTGTCCTTAGCTTCTCAATTGCTTCTGTTTAAGGAAAATCATGAATATTCTCTCAGATTTCATAGAAAAACGCTGATTTTATACATTTGTAGAGTTATTTATCGTTTTATTCTATAGATTAAACTTAGGAGCGTTGAAAAAAAAGGACCAAGAATTATGAGTCTCAGTTTGCTTTACACTTCTTCTGTGTATATCCTGGAGCTCACTTCACTTTATTTCTTGGCAAAGGTTATCTTCATGGCGTGCGTGGGCGTTATCTTGAATCCCTGCAGCGCCTCCTTGGCGGCATTGCTCTGCAGCTCCGTGGTGAACTCGACAAAGGCAATGTCATGGCGATTCGGCACCAAACGCACCTCCTTGAAGCCGGGGAACTGATTGAACAGCATCGACAGCATCATCTCGTTGGTCTCCTCGGGAAGATTGGTGAGGAAAAGGATCTGGTTCGGCGGCTGTTCGGTTTGTGTGTTTGGATTCGAGTTCTCCGTGCTCGTTGGCTTCTTCTTCTTGTCCCTATAAAGAAATTCATGTTAAATAAAGTTATTTTTAATAGAAAACATTACTTACTTCTTATCATCCGCTCCCACGGTTGGCTTCGGTGGCTTTATCTTCTTGGGGCGCTCCTTGAACGTGCCTTTGAGCTTGGCCACCAGATCGGAGTCGGACTTGGAGTAGGCAATGCGCATCGGTTTGTCGTAGAAGGGGAAGCCCTGCATCGTGCGCAATGCGTTTGAGGCGCTGCCGATCTCCTTGAAGATCACGAACGCCTGGCCGCGCATCTTCAGCGTTTTCAGTGCCACAATGTCGAGGATTTGCCCGAACTGCGAGAAAATCGCATACAGCGACTTCTTTAGCTCCTCCTTCTTGATCTTCTCGTTCAGGTTGTTGATGTAGATCGTCTGGTTGGGGCGCACGTCCATTTTGCCGGTGTTTCTTTCAATTAAATGCAAAAAAACAAATGGTTTTCTCAGCCGGATGAAAAAATAGCAAAAAAGAATGCCAGATTTTATTTGGTTAAGTGGCAACGCCGAATGCAGAACGATGTTGCCAGATTTTATTTAGCTTAGGTGGCAGCGCCGAATATAGAGACTAGAGAAGGCCAAACGAAACCAAGGTTGCCAGACTTGGCTCATTATTGCTTGTTGCCTCTTTGGCCTATTTTTATTGAATTTGTTTTTTTTGCAGTAAAAAATATTTTAAATTAAAAATATATATTAATTAATTTATTATTAATGCTGTTTTATGTAATGTAATGTGGTTGTTTTATATTACTTTCTTATGATGAACGAAACCAAAGTATCGAAAATTAGACTTACTTTTCCTGCTCATCCCTATTGTAATGTTAATGTTTTTATATTACTTATAATAAAAGTTAAAAAAAATCAAAATAAATAATAATTAACAATTTAACTCTTCTTTATTCAAATTGGCTCATTTTTAATCTTATTTTTTGGCTCATTACAAATTTTTAAAGTGGCAACCATGAACGAAACTAAAGTATAGTCATCGATATATCGACAGCTAGACTTACTTTTCCTGCTTATCCCTATTGTAATGTTTATGTTTTTATATTACTTTCTTATGATAAAAGTTAAAAAAAGCAAAACAAATAGTAATTACAAATTTGGCTCTTTTTTTCTATTAATCTTGTAATCTTTTATTGGCTTATTAAAAATTTTTAAAGTGGCAACCATGAACGAAACCAAGTAAAGTAATCGATATACCGATAACTAGTCTTACTTTTCTGCTCATCCCCAATGCGAAATTGAATTGTTTGGGCCACGCGCCGGCTTTCTTTGCATTATTTCGTTATTTATGAGGCTGCGCAATGCTACCGAACAACGCAAACGACAAGAAGGACCGCTACGCCAAGCTGTCCTTCCTCGGCGAGGGTCAGGTGAGTGTGCCAGCTCCTGCAAAGCATTGAATTTGACAAAAACCAAATCGTAAATGGCGATTGTTTGCAGTTTGCCATCGTCTACAAGGCGCGCGACACGGTGACGAGTCAGATTGTGGCTGTTAAAAAGATAAAGAAGGGATCCCGCGAGGATGCCCGCGACGGAATAAACCGGACGGCGCTGCGCGAGATCAAGATCCTGCAGGAGCTGCAGCACGAGAACATCATCGGTCTGGTGGACGTCTTTGGCCAAATGTCGAACGTCTCGCTCGTGTTTGACTTTATGGACACGGATCTGGAGGTGATAATAAAGGACACGAAGATCATACTGACGCCGGCGAACATCAAGGCGTATGCGATAATGACGCTGCGTGGCTTGGAGTACCTGCACCAGAACTGGATCCTTCATCGCGATTTGAAGCCCAACAACTTGCTGGTGAACAGCGACGGCATCCTCAAGATTGGTGACTTCGGTCTGGCCAAGACCTTCGGCTCCCCGAATCGCATTTACACGCATCACGTGGTCACGCGGTGGTACCGCTCGCCGGAGCTCCTCTTCGGCGCAAGGCAATACGGAACCGGCGTGGATATGTGGGCCGTGGGCTGTATCCTTGCCGAGCTCATGCTGCGCGTACCCTTCATGCCTGGCGACTCGGATCTGGATCAATTGTCGCGCATCTTTGCCACTCTGGGTTCACCGCCGGACTCGGAGTGGCCGCACGTGGCCAAGCTGCACGACTATCTCGTGTTTCGTAACTTTCCCGGGACGCCTCTCGAGAATATCTTCACCGCTGCGGACAATGATTTGATTTACTTGATGCGTCGCCTGTTTAGCATGAATCCTTTGAAGCGCGTCTCCTGTCGCGAGGCTCTGAGTTTGCCGTATTTCCGTAACAAGCCAGCGCCCACAGTGGGACCGAAGCTGCCCATGCCTTTGGCCATTCTGGCGGCCAAGGAGACGGCGGCGGCGGCGGCCAACGAGAATGAGAAGCCGGTGCTCAAGCGGAAGCTGGTGGAGACCACAGTGAGGGGCAATGGTCTCGCACAGAAGAAGCGGTTGCAGTTTTGAGTTACAAGTCTCTTTAGAGATTTCCTTAATTAATATCATTTTCGTATTTAATTCTTTTTGTAATTGAAATTGCTTAAATTTGAGAGAATTCTCGGATTTGCATTGCTCTTTAACTTGTTTTGTTACAAAAGAAGCTTAAGAGGGAGAGAAACTAGGCTAAGTTTAGATTTAAGCTTTGTAGAAGGTTTATTAAAGATGAAAAACCAAACGAAATTGTAGAAACAAGTCTTGTTTTTGTGTCAAGAACAACAACTCTTTCAGGAACTAGACTTTACCGACTAAACTTTTCGTTTCGTTTCAGTTTGTTTCTTAAAACTCTCAAGTTATGGTGTTAACTATTAAATTATATGTGTTTTTTTTTAGTTTCTTGATTATTTATGCACAAAAGAAAAGACTCTATTCCGTAACTTCTACGATGTAGAAGCTTAAAAAGACTTTACCCCTTAACTAATATGATATTGAAGCTAAAAAATAGCTCTACCGCGTGACTAATACGATGTATAGGCCAAAAAATGACTCTATCCCTTAACTAATACGATGTAGAAGCTTATAACGACTTTACCCCTTAGCTAATATGATTTAGAAGCTAAAAAAGACTCAACCCCTTAACAAATATGATAAAGAAGCTTACTTTACCTCTTAACTAATATGATATTGAAGCTAAAAAGGACTCTTCCCCACTAACTTATACGATGTAGAAGAAAAAAATAACTTCCCCCTAGCTAATACAAGTCAAAAAAAGACGATTTGTCAAAGTATTCGGTGGGAATTCATTCATTCAGTTGTCGGGGCTTCTCCGTTTCGGGGAGATGCTAGTCTATCGCTACCGGCACAGCGTCCAACATTGTTTCCAAAAAAACAAATCCAAAAGAGAAATCAAATTGAATACATTTTGAAAATTGCAAAATTCGCAGCGCAAAATTTTAGTTTCTCTTTCTCGTGATGATGAAGAGCAGCAGCTCCCTGAAGCCGGAGGTCGAGGACAAGCGTCGCCAGCGGGCCGAGCTGCGTCGCACCTACGGGAATCTGGTGTCCAGCATAAACATCAACGTGATGCGTCAAAAGCAAAAGGTAATCGGAAAAGGAGATCCTCATAATCAGACGGAGAGTGGCGGCAATCAACTGGCTGCTGCAGCTGAATCCGCAGCTGTTGCTGTTGCTGCTGCCGTTGCTGCCACTGCTGCTGCTGCTGCAGCAGCTGCTGCTAATGTAGCTCCTGTGGAGCCGCAGGAGGAGAATTCATTGCGTCGCATTGCCTCGAGCTTCGCGCATGTCTCTGACCTGCCGGGTGCCTGCTGTGAGGACTTGCCGCTCGAGGACAGCGAGCAGGATGCCAAGGAGGAGCGTGCCGAGGTCCTAATTCGCAGCCAAACGATGCCGTTGCCCATGAATGTCCCGAGGGTTCCCTTGAAGCCACTGGAGTTACCTTCGCTGGCCAGTAAGCAGCAGGAAGTTGCTGATGACTCTGAATCGAGGTTGGCAAAAATATTGCCATATACACTCCAATTCGAGACGCGGGCCACCGAGCGCTGGATGCGTCTGGGGAGCACTGTCTCGGCTCTCTTTCGAGCTCGACGGAACATTGATGTTGCAGAGTCACCGATGGCCACCACTCGACGGCTGAGGGAGCAGCGCGAGCTGCTGGAAGCCTTCACTAGACCCTTTCTCTACGAGCCATCCAGCCGGGATTATCCAGAGGTCAGAGCCAAGGACTCTTCGTCATCTTGAGATCGAAAAAGCACAGCTTTCCCCGCATTGAAATTTCCTCTCCCCCCGCAGAAACAAAATTGGACAACTGTTGTGAATCAAATTTAATTCATTGGACCTTGCCTTGTAGATGGCATACATCATCGTCTCGTTCTCGTTATCCTTCGGGGGTGTTGGGTTTGAGTTTGCGTTTTGGGGCAATGGCTGGGCAGCACAGCTGTGGTCCGCTATCCGCGTCCGGACTAGTAGCAGCGACACCTGTCGCGGGGGCACTCCGACTCGTAGTTGAGGCACTTGTCCATGCAGTAAGTATCGGCGCCCTCCTGTCCCTCCAACTCGCCAATGGCCACGCACTCTTGACTGGAATTAGGATGCAAGGATGAGTGGGTTTTGATGGCGAATTCTCGCTTTTACTTACGGGCAGTGGCAGGCCTCCTCCGGACAGTTGGGCGGATAGCGCAGACAGTTGATCTCGCACCAGTTGTCGATGCCGGGAAGGGTTCGGAAGGCCGGAGCGCCGATGCATTTCTGGTCACTGAAAGTGGAAATTTGGGGAACAATAAAGTTTGGAGGTGCATCGAGGTGCAGGTTGTTCCTTGAAACTTAAAAGTTATGGTGTTAAATTTTAAATGGAATGTTTTTTTAGGTTCTTAATTATTTATACACAAAAGAAAAGGCTTTACTCTGTTACTTCTACGATGTAGAAGCTTAAAAAGAGTCTACGCCTTAACTTCAACGATGTAGAAGCTAAAAAGGACTCTACACCGTAACTTTTACGAAAAAGAAGCTTAAAAGGACTCAACCCCACTAACTTATACGATGTAGAAGCTTAAGAAGGACTCTACCCCGTAACTAATACGATGTAGCAACTAAAAAGGACTAACTAATACGATGTAGAAGCTAATAAAGGCCCCAAAAATGACTCTACCCCTTAGCTAATACGACGTACAAGTCAAAAAGGACTCTACCCCTCAACCAATATGATCTAGAAGCTAATAAGGACTCTACCCCCTTCTTAATATGATTTAAAAGCTTACAAGGACTCTACCCCTTAGCTTATAAGACGTACAAGCTAAAAAGAACTCTTAACTAAAATAAATTTCAACCCTACAAAACCTTGAACTCAAATCACCTTTGCCTTTGTTTATTATGTCAAATCACTTGACTTTAAAAATTTCCCAGTGACCCAAACATTTTCCTGTAACAAAACCAGAAGAACGAGAAGACCCGAAGGATGCAGACATTTGGGGAGGATCTTCGCCGGGCCGAGCATCGTCGCTACTTGGCGGAACGCCGCATAAGCTATGGCAATGCCGTTTCCAAGTGGAACCTGCGCAGCCATCAGCCAGTCACCGATGTCGACAGTTTCCCGATCCAGGCTCCCCTTTCTAACCAGATCCCCTCCCCTGGCGGCCCCTCTGCACGCGCTCGTGCATCCTTGAGCAGTGCCTTCAGCTGGCAGCTGGGAGGATCCCTTCACGCCATAATGTCGCCCCTGCGCCGATCCCTCTCGCCAGTGCCCAGAGAGATGCCTTGGCCGCCACCCGATGCGTCATCAGCAGAGCGCCCGGAGGTCAGGATGAGCACTGTGCCCGAATACGAGAAGCTGCAGAAGGAGGCTCTGGAGAAGGCAAAAATGGCATCCAGCCGCGTTGACGAGGACAAACCGGATCAGTAGTGGCTTCATTAAAGAGTTTTGGTTGACTCCTTGAATCGATGGGTTCTTTTGAGGGGAAGGGGAATGGGTTTTGTGGATAAAAGTAAGGGGGTAGAGTCTTTTTTGAACTCTAGTGTAGAGAGTTCTCTTGTTTACTTGATATAAGAGGTTCCTTTTGGATCTTTATAGCCTTAATCCCCTTACAACATCAATCCTTTAAGGGGGTAGTGTCTTTTTAGACCTTCTCTTGTCATAAATGAGTTCTTTTGATGATATAAGAGGTTCCTTATAGATCTTTATAGCCTTCCTTTAAGGGGGTAGTGTCTTTTTTCAAGTCTCGAAATCGGTTTAAGGATAATCTTGAAGGTTAAGGAGTAGTCATTACGTTCTTATTTTTAACTGTTCAGTTTTCATCGTAGTCACCTCTCCTTTCTTTGCTTGAAAACTTCATCTCAGCTCCCCTTTATATACAAGTCACTCAATTCATTTGACATCCAGAAACTGTAACTCAAGGCATTCGCTCGCATAATTTACATAGTTCCACAACATTTCGGTTTCACCAGTATTTCAACCGAGATATTAACAAACAAATAGCAACTATAGCCACAGATGTGGCAACAGTTAGAGCCATGAACCAGAAACGCCTTAACCAGATGCGTTCCATGAATCGCGGCCAGGAGCAGGGACTGCAGCAAATTCTACAGCCTTCAGCTGCGGGTCAGTTACCAACAGGAGTTCAAAGTGGCAACCAGGCGCAGCAGAATTTGCGCCGAAAGATGACCTACACCCGGACAGAGTTGCTATGCCGGGGATTGCCCACAAGTGAGTGTCACGTCTTCTTTAAGAAATTGGTACTTCGCGTACTGATTTCTGTGAATCCCCTTAGCTCAAAATCCCCGCCGCTCGCCGCGTAATCGGGGAACTTATTCGCAGCCACCGGCTGCCCCACAGACACCTCTCTCAGCGGGTCATGGCAATGCCACATCCGTGACCCTGCCGCCCAGGCAACGCAGCTTCCTGCCACGCGCCTCCAGACTTCATTCGCCGAACAGGAACTTGACACGAATGCGCACGGATATGGAACTGAAGGCGGAGCAAAGTCACATTAAGAAGACACCTCGTGTCCCAAGCACGCCGCATGGCAGTCATTGCAGCATTCCGTATCCCATAGGAGCTGGTGCAGGACATCGCAGTGGCATACCTGTCCTAGACAGATCCAGGATTCGAGAATGTGGTCACAAGCAGCGCGACACTAAGGATCTGACGGATACCAGCAGCCGGAGCAGCAGTCCGGCAACGGAGCGAGCCAAGATCCGGATGGGTAAGCCCATACCTTTGCCAGCGGATCCCCAAAACAAGAGCTTCGTGTACCTGTGCAAGCCAGTGAAGAAGGTCAAGGAGCTGCTCACGGCCCGCCAGTTGCGACACAGCTGCGAGAATCTGGAACTGGAGGGATTTGGCAAGGACAAAGGCGGAAAAAAATCAAATCTACAAAAGACCAACTCAGAGGAGTTGCTGCACAGCAAGGCGAATGAGCAGGGATTGGAGCTGTCTTCTATAACCGAGATGAGTCTCACCCCAACGAGTTCCATTGTGAGTCAGGTGCAGCTTCCTCAGAAGCAAAAGGAGGAGGAGTATCTCTCTCAGAAGGAGCAACGCCAGAAGGAGATGGAAATGGTGTGCCAGAATCTGCCAACGTTGCAGCACGAGATCCGTCTCCTCCAGGAGCTCAACGAGAAGCTGGAGAGCACTCTCCGAGGATCCAATGCGGCGCGGCATTACACAATGGAGCGACAGAGTTCCACGGCTTTTTATACCCCGCGTTGCGGTCCCATGTTGTTCATGGAGCTGCCCCTCGCTCGGGTGAGCTTCCTTCGTGTGGAGCAACTGGCGAAGGTCACTCAAAGGGTTCAAATTCTGGCATTTGCTCATAACCTGGCGGTGGTTAGGGAGTTCCGCATCGAGACCAAGACCCTCGACGAGCTGAAGGCCAGCGATGAGACGCAGTGCTTCTACTTGCCACAACCAAAGGGGGAGCAGGAGCAGCAAACTCAAACTCTCAAGGAGAGCAATCCTCCGCCCTTGCAGTGCACCAACTTGAGGATGCTCCGCGAGAATCCCAGTGTCCTGATCCAGCAGCTACGTCGAGGTGTTAACGGGGGAAATGGTTCGTACAATCTCCTCGATCACGACATGTTCATGTTCATCAACAGTTTGACCAACAAATCGGAGGAGGGTTTCCTCTACTCGAGCCTGGCGGTGGGTCTACCCTCCAAGGATAACGCAGGACAAGAGTATCATCAGGAGAAGCAACAGCTTCAGCTTCAGGAGAAGATGGGGAGTCAGCAGGTGAACAGCACCACACAAACGGAGGAGGAAAGGGAGCAGGTAGAGCAACTAGGAAAGGAGCAGGAGAAGGAGCAGGAGCAGGATCAGGCACAGGACTTGGATGCTTCACAATCCAAGCCAAAGAACAAGTTCAAAAAGCAAAAGCAACCTCCGCAAATAACTAGAAAGGCGAGAATCATCAAGCGGTCGCCCATTCAGAGCAATGTGGAGCCCAAAGTTCGGATGAAACTCTTCAAGACCGTCCTCGTGGGCCTCGTCCAGGTTGCTGTCTTCCTCGTTCTCATCATGGCCTTCATGTATCCCGATGCGAGCTGTTGAATTTGCTACGAAAAAACCATAAACTCGAGACAAAAGCAAAAGCAAACAAAAAAAATGAGGCATCAAAACCAAAATTTGCATCTGTCGCCGTGGATCTGCAATTTCCTATTTCCAATTTAATATTTATAACCAAGGTGCAAGTCCGATCCCGATGTCTATATCCCTCCCTTCCCCAAAAAGAATATATTTTTGCCTCGAGTTTACACTTGGATTTTTCAAGCATTTCGTTTTGCTTTTCGTTCACTTCAAATAAAATTTCATGTGTAATGCAGTTAATGTTTATTTAAGCTTTAATTCTTTATATACAGCAGAGTGTGTGTGTGTTGTGTGTGTGTGGTTTTTACCATAACCTTAAAGTGCAGTGTTGCCAGGTTAGAGATTGCAGCAAAAAGTGTGACCTTGCCTCGAGAATTTTGGCTTAAATTAGGTTCTTCAGTTATTAGATTTATGTTTTGCAAGGAAATTATAAAATGTTTCATTTAAAATTGAAGTGTTTTGTTATCTTAATATTTATATATTATTTTTATCATTTATATATTATTTTTTAGCATAAAAAGCATTAAATGTTTCTTTAAAATTATTCCTTAGCTTGTTTGTGTTTTCTTTGCTTTCTACTTTTGAGCTTTATTTAATTTTCTTTGTTTTCTTTGCTTTCTTTGCTTTGTACTTTTCAACTTTATTAAATTTAAAGTATATAAAATAATTCCATTTGACAACACTGCTTTAATTTTAATGTCTTAATTTTACAAAGTAATTTTACCTTTACCCTTTTTTATTTTCTTTATGAACTCTGAACTCCAGCGAGATGATTTTTGTGTGTCTAAAAAAGCATTTGCGAAGCGTAGGAAGGAGGCGGTGCATATATCGGGGTATGAATATATATATATATAAAGATATATATAGCAGGATTTAAGCGGTTTTAAGCCCCTTGCCTCGTTTGCGCGCATGCCGCGTGGCATTGCTAGAAACCAAAGCGAGATGTTATTACTCTCCAGTGGAAATTAAATATATAAAATATATAAAATGTATAAAATATATAAAATATATAAAATATATAAAATATATAAAATATATAAAATATATAAAATATATAAAATATATAAAATATATTTCTTTTAAGCATGAATCAGGGATTATTATATGGGAAGCATAGAGGTTTATGTGAAGGCATAGATAAAGATAGAGAAAACTAAAAATCAAATGATTGAGTTGAAAGGAAAAATATTAAAGTTTGAGCATTGAAGGGAGAAGAGTTTGGAAAATATTGGAAAATTCGGTAAATAAAGCAAGGAAGAGTTGAAAATGTAAGAAAATGTACGAAAGTCTTGGAAAATAGTAAAGGAACCATTTGTAATTCTACCAAAAAATTGTTTAGAAAGCATTTGATATGTAAAAAATGTAAAAAATGGGCGAAAAAATAGTAGTTGCAAGGCAAGTAAAAGAAAAGAAAGAATATTTACAATCACAAAAATAAAAAAATAAATATTAAACACAGTCGAAAAAATCAAAATAAATAAAAATATAAAATAAAGAAAATAGTCAAAAAATATCAACCAAGAAATAACCCCAAAGCTTAACTATTAAATAATAACTGAAAAGTATCAAGTGAAATATAAAATAAAGTAAGTTAAATAATGATAAATGATAGATTGAGAGTTTCGAGTATTAATTAATGAATTAAATAATTTAATGTTAAATAAAGTTAAAAAAAATAATAAAAAATAGATCGACAGTTGATAGAATTAATTAATGAATTATTTGAGCCAAGTTTTTTCATTTTCTTGGATAATTAAATGTTAGTAAAAATGTATAAACAATTATTAAATAAACAAAATAATAGAACATTATAGTTTTAAAGATAGTTAACAAGTCTAAACTCTTAAAAACTAAATTTGTTAGATTGAAGAAAAATGGGAAAATTATTGTAGAAATTAAAGCAAAATTATTGAACTACTAAATTAAATAATTATATATAAAAAATAAATATAAAATATTGTTAAATAAATAATAATATGAAAAAAGCTAGAGCGTCAGTTTCTAGTATTAATTACTTAATAAAATATTTAAATTAATTAAATAAAAATAAAATAATGATGCTAAAAGTACCACAACTGCTGAGTTTGAAATAATAATAAATGCATAAATAAAATATATATAAATACATAAATAAATAATAATAACTGGAATTCATGCAATCGTGTGAATAAAAGAAAAACTGTAACACCAAGTCGGGCAGATATATATAATATGTATATTTATATATATATTATATATATAAATATAGTCAAAAAACCCCCCTGTACTCACCGCACAATAAGTGGAAAGATATTGTTGTCCTCCGGCGCCCGATAGTCCCGATAGTAGAGCAAATATGGCGACTTGTTGTTCACGAAAATCGGTGGAACACCGCCTCCGGTGTTTGAGATAATGGCTACATCAGCACAATTACGGAAGGTTTCTGCAAAGCAAATCAATAACAAGAATTCATATTATATATTTAATAAATAAAATATAATATTTATATAATAATTATATTTTTATATTTATATCTTTATTTATATATATCTTTTTTTGTGATAAATTTATATTTTTATACCCTTGCAGAGCATTATAATATTAGTTAAAAGCCTGTAACGGAGTGATCTTGATCAGCATTAAAAGCCGAGTCGATCTAGCCATGTCCGTCTGTCCGTCTGTCCGTCCGTCTGTCTGTCTGTCGTTTCTACGCAAAGTAGTCCCTCAGTTTTAAAGCTATCTGAATGAAACTTCAAGTCTAGTCTTCTATATACTCCTCTGCAAATAACATTCTGTTAAGGGGAAGCGCCCTTCTCTGCGATTCTCATACTGTGTACTTAAGGAAGGCCTTCCTCTG
>VNJS01011621.1:0-24088 GCA_008042575.1 Drosophila watanabei | reverse complement strand
AACCAAGGCCGAGTCTTGTCCCCTCCTATGCTTGCTATGCGAAGTCCGCCAACTAGGGCCGAACTCCGCTCCTCCCCTGTTCGTGATCTGCCATCCAGGGCCAGAGCAGGACCCACGTCTATGCTACCTGTACGGGCGTGGTCATACGGATCATTCAGGGGTGGGCGCGCTATTTTTTCGCCGGCGTTGTCGTATTACGACAGTGTGTTTAATTGTTGCGACGTGGGGCGTCGCACTCCCCCCTCCTTTGCCAGTTTTAGTTCTTCGTTGTAATAAAGACTTTTCCTTTTCCTGTTCGTGCCTAGTATATTGTCCCGTTGATTGTCATCCTGAACTTTATCCTTCTTCATGGGGGTCGCTTGTCCAATTTCCTTTTAATTTCTGCTGCTAGTTTCGGGGCGTTTCGATGTTGTCTGTTCCAGGGGTTGCTATTTTATCCTCGTCGTTCGCGTGTAGCTCCAGTGTAAGTAGATTCGTGTCGTTAGGTTCTGAGTTCTCTTTTGTTATTTTGATCTTCTACGTACATTTTCATGTGGTTCACGTATGCTCTTTGTGTTTTGCTTGACGCTATTTTCCTTATTACTGCTATTAATGGCGATACGAGGACCCTCAAACTTCGCTGCGAGCTTTGCTAAAAACTTGTACGCTTTTGACAGTGTTGCCGTACCCAGATCATGTCCCCCTTTTTGGCTTCCACTCGCGCTTCCTCAGGTTATACGTCCAGACTTGATCTTGTGCTGCTTTTCCCATGTTTTTCCTTGCTAATTCGCACGTTTCTCTGATTCGCGTAATTCTTTCTGATGATATGAGCATTCAATGTTGATAAATCATAGGAGAAAAAAATTGAAAATTGGTCAACTTCCAGGTAACATTACTCAAAATGTGGATTACCTATCGTCATGTTTTTTTCTTTAAACGATAGATACATTCATTACCTATAAAATAAACTGAAAAAACGACACTTGGGTTGTTGTTTGGGCTTGCACAGGTAAATCGCTACCTTCCAGGTGTCCATTTTTTTCACTTTTTTCTGGCTAAAGTAGTCTATATCTTCTAAAGCCGATGAAAGCCACCGAGTACACTATAACTACGACTTTTGTGGATATTTTTTGGACCAAAATCAACTTTCATCGGCTGCTTCACGCTGCGTCTGCGGAAATGCAACGGCATAAACCAAAGCAATTCAGGGGTAAATTATACAAAAATACCACAAATTCTGGTCTTACTTAAGCGCAAAAACGCTTATTAGGGTTAAAAATTTGAATTTGTTCATGTTTTTTTTGAATTGAATCAAAAATCTTCCACTTACATTGGTTTCTTAATAATACTAATACAAAACAGACAAAGAAATTTTTTAATGGTCAAAAATTATTTAAAAAAAAATTAAAAAATTTTTTTTTTTTGCATTCAAAATATTTTTATTTAAGCAAATACATAAAAATAAAGATAAAAAATTAAATAAAAAATATTTTTAAAAATTGTCTTCATAGAAAAGAATCTATTTTTCCACTTTGATACCCTATAAAAAGGAGAATGGGTGGGCGTGCCATATTATGCAATACATATGTAAATTTTACAACAATTACCTGCCAGTCGCCGTTTAAATTATTTGAATATCTTATTTGGTTCAAAAGTTATGATTTTTGCAACCTAAAATGAGAAAAGAAATTGGCGATCACATCTATAGACGACGTAGTTACTAGCAAATAATTCGCTATCAGAGACGGACAAGTTGAGCCAAGTTTCAGTAAATGCAATAACATTGGCATCGAGGGAGGCACTATTAACGTGCAGTTTACTAAGTTTGCCTAATAAACTGCGAACATTCTGATAGTAAAGGAGAAATTAATCAATTATTTTTTTGGAGCTCTAGTGGAGGAAGTCAAAGGCCCACGAGCCCGAAGATTACCTTTATGAATGAATTCGTGAACTATGGCATGTTCAGGACAAACTGAAGTGTCAAGAACCCTAGCCAGTAATGCGTCCAGTTGGTGGTGCCGGACTCCTTTGCAACTCCAAAAATACATGAAGATTGGGGACCAGTACGGGTGATTGGCGGCGCAGAAATTATGACCGTCGGGGGTACAACCTTTGAAGGAACCACCGCGATTAGCACCGGAGGAGCCACTGGAGCGTCTGAAGCCAAATGAGCGTCGTTGGAGGCAGCAGCATTAGACGTGGATGCCTGGTCGATGTTTATAAGCTGCAGAGCCGGGGGCACGTCCAAATCAACCGGACCAGATCTGGTGGCTGATACTACTTCGTCATCAGAGCCGTCGTCCACAGACACGGCGTTATCCGTAGATTTGTTTCGAGGGGTGAACTGCATAAGAGGAGTGCTCGATGGGTCTGAAATAGCCAAAAAGCTATCAGAAAGGTTACTCGTTGGTTTGTTTACCGGGTCGCTTAGCAGTTGTAAAGATTTAAAGTGATTTTCCGCCTTCTGGAAACGGTTTGACAATTCCTTGAAACCGGCCGCCAGCTACTGAAACTCCAGGTGAGTTTGCCTCATAAAAATTCTCATATTGGATTTAATATGCAGGCAGCTGGGGCATGTCCAGTCCAATCCACTATGCTCACGTATGCAATCAGCAATACGCCCGCCGTATTGCCCAAAACCGGCGCAACCGACATGAGCAATATAGAACATAGCCAGCAGCTAACAAAGACAAGTTAGCAGTAAATTTGCGACTATTGAGACAATTGTCAGCACAGCAGGTAGCCGTAATTTACTTAAATAATTAATAGAAATTATAAACACACGAAATTAAATAAAATAAAAAGAATATTAATAATTCCGCGGCAAAGAAAAAGATGAAAACAAAAAGCAAAGTGCGCAAAAAATAAGAGCTTTTATTTAAGCGCCAAGAAGTTATGAGTTTGTGTGATTGTTCAGTGTGTGCAGATCACTTGCGCCAACAACAACACCAACGCGATGCATAGATAAGCGGTAACCGCGATGCACAAGAAGAGAAAGAAAAGCGAGTTGATAAAAATGTAAAACCGAATTTGTTTTACGAGATTAAGGTCACTGTCTTTATTTAAAATGATCCAGATGTTATTGAATGATAAAGGTCATGTAAACACTGATCACTTACCAAAAATTAGGGCTTAAAAGAATAGTATTTCACTAAGAAAACTTTAAATGAAGGGAGAACGATGTAAAGCTAGTCTAACTCAGAAGCTTGCGGTTCAAAAGTAACCCCGTATATGGGAGTTATACCTGCTTGTGAGGTGCATTTCAACCAGCAGCATGGCGTCGATGTGATTTACATTCAGGAATTGTGTTATTTCAAGTTTATGCTGTAAAAGGCCGTTGGCACTCCACATGGATATGCGTAAATTGGGCATTATTATTTGGACTTTTGCGATACAAGCAGCTGAATCACCATACTCTGGTTCTGAACCAGCGTTTGCATGGTCGATTTCATAATGATCATGAGCTCCATAATACTTTGTTGCATGATAAACATCATAGTTTCCAAATTGTTTTGAGGCTGGACTGAGACCTGCTAAGCGATTTCAAAGTGTGGCTGGAGTCGATTTTCCATATCAGTTTGTAGAGCATCAGCGTAGGAGATGCCGGTGGTGGTACTGAGCGGACCGAAGGCTGATCTGGCTGCCTTGCCGAAAAATACGTCTGGCGTAGTTGTTGATTTTTTAATACACATTTTTTGTATTTTGTTGTCTCGTAGCTGTCGCTCATTCCCACATTTTTTTGTACGTGGGTCTTCTTTGTTAGCAGGGCAGTGTGCTGAATGGTGGAAGTCTCCGCAGACTACACAGACTGACCGAAGTGTGCAGTATGTCCTGCTGTGTCCATACTCTTGACAATTTGTGCATTGTACTGGACCGTTGCGTTTGAGGGGCTCTTTCACGGCGATTATCCGATGAAATAAGAACTGCAACTTGTAGATCGGGTGCACTTAATTTTTTTAAAGTTTTGCTGTCTGGCTCGAGCTCGACCTTGAAGAGTGGTTTCGGCTTTTTGTTTTTGTTAATAATGTTGCTGACATTCTTAGCAGAGAATCCCTTGTCTTTAAGGGCTTCTAATAACTCAGAGGGGGCGACGTCAGGTTCGATTCCTTTTAGTACTACTTAAAGTCCTTTGCTGCTTTTTAGTTGGTCGGTGTAAAAGGTATTTTTTGTTTCCTCCAGGTATTTAAACACAGCTCGAAAGTGTTCTTCATATTTGGTTTGAACTTTGGTTTCGTGGATGATCCCTTTTATAAGCGGAACAACATGAAAATTTTCATCCCCGACCAGCGCAACAATTTTGTTGACCAGGGCGTTTGAGCTTTTTTCCCTAATATAAATCGGTGGGGTCTTTGGTTTCTTCTGGGTCACCTGCTCCGGCTCAGCTTGGCTCCCAGCATCTGCTAAGAGGGAAAATCTGTTGGAGTTGTTGGAACTCCTTGCTTGTTTGTTGGATTGGATGATACGGTTCACCTTTAATTTGTTACCAACCATATTTTTTGCGGACTAAGCTTACGCCTAATCTGGATGTAGCGATCCATACAGGTCTCTATGGCCGGAACCGCTTGTTGCTTATCGAAGCTTACGGTTTTTGTTGCTCTTGCAGTTGGCAATGGAGCCGTTGACACCGATTTCGCAATATTGGTCGTTGTTTCAGTTGTTGCCATTTCTTTTGCTGAGGTAGCAGAAATTGCAGCACTGCTTGTTGTTGGTGCGTCTTCCATGGAAGCCGGTGGTGGTGGGGTCTGGTATCTGGTATTTTGGTGAACCCGGTGCAAAGCCATAACAAAATAACGATTAAGCTTGTGCTCTGATCTGCTTGCAGTTCTGTCGCTCACTAAACTGTAGCAATAGCAGAAAATGACCGGTTGTGCTCTGCGTAGCAGATGAGATGAGAGCAGAGCAATGGATTTTCGTCATGTGCTATGGCTCAGGCGTGCAGACGTGCCGTAGCACATGACGAAATTTCATTGCTGTTCTCTCATCTCGCTTTCAACTCTTTACTACGGCTACAGCTACGCAAAGCACAACTGGTCGTTTTCTGCTATTGCTATTGCTATTGCTACAGTTTAGCGAGCGACAGAACTGCGAACAGAACAGATCACAAACTTACTCGTTATTTTGCTACGGCTTTGCTACGGCTCTCGTCAAAGTGGGAGCAGTAGCAATAGCAAAACTAAATACTACGGGAGTAGCATAGCTTCTTAAACGCTCATTATAAATTATCCAGCGCCGCAAAATGCAGGCAGCGCTAGACGTTTCGTAGCATTTTTCAAGACGTTTTATAACAAATTTCGCGAATATTCACGGCACATAACAAGATGATATGGAAAGAATTTTCTTTTGAATGGACAGTTGAATGCCAAAGAGCATTCCAGTACTTAAAAGCAAAACTTATGGAACCCAGTTTTGCAAAAAATTTTGTATAATTACTGATGTTTTGATTATGCATCAAAACAGATCACAGACCATTAACATATCTATTTTCAATGACAAATCCAAGTTCTAAACTGACACGTATGAGACTAAAACTAAAAGAGTATAACTTTACAGTCGAATATATAATAATATTTAAAATAACTACGTAGCTGATGCGTTCTCAATTACAAAATATTACCGGAAGTATAAATACATGCAGACAATGTAGTAGCTTAAATAAATAATGACGAAGTACGTAAAGAAGTGATTTTGCATGTAATATGACATGTTTATTTAATCATGGCAGAAAATTTCTGGCAAGATACGATGTTAGCGATTTATATACTAATGAAACCATTGATTTAGATCAATTCCTTCAAAGGCTTTAAAAGCAAACCGGTATATATAAAATCAGCAACTAAAAGTGGTGCCGTGGGAAAGTATCTTTGAACACGATTCAATAGATAATTAAAAAAAAATGGGCAATAAAATATTAAAATCCTTAAAGGTAGCGCTACTCCACCCGGTGACCCAAATAAATTCTGAAAAAGAAGCAATTATGTCTACATACCATGATGAACCAATACAAGAAGGTCACACTGGCATTGCAAAAACCTCGGCGAAGGTAAAAAGACATTATTTTTGGAAAAGAATGTTCAAATACAGAAAATGTCCCAAATGCCAAAAAACGAAAACAATCACGCACACGAAGACTCCATTAACTATTACGAGCCCCGACCACTATTGTTCGAATAAATAGTGGTCGGGGCAAACTTATTTACTCGTATATAATGTTTAGCAGCTGATGTTGTTAATAAGAAGGAACCTTCCACATAAAAATTATTTTTAACAGAACTATAACTTTATTCTCTTAACATTAAAACAAAAATAACAATGAATTCTATTTAAACAACAACAATAATAATATTTTTTTTTCTTGAAAAGTTTAGCTTAACTGATAGTAACAATTTGATAGCTATATAATAGAAGATCAACAAATCACTATTTAGTCATCTTCTGGAAACCGTTTGACGATGCAGACTGCAAGAAATCGGATTTGTAAAGATATAAGAAGTTTGGTTTTGAATTATTCTAAAAATGGAAAAACTTCGGTAAAATAGCCAAGCAAATATATCTGGCTCAGTCGTCCGTTCAAGGAATTATATAAAAATTAAGACAAATGGCAATATTGAAAATAATATCGCGAATAGAGGCCGACAATAACGGCACGTAAAAAAGAGCCCTGGCGGCAATTGCGAAGGCTGATTGTCGTCAAAATTTAAGAAATATAACATCTGAGTGGTCTGATAAAATCGGGAAAGCTGCTAAGCGTGAGTGGACGCGCCTTAAGTTGTCTAAAATCGGATATAAGTTTTATAAGGTATGTACAGTGATACACTATGTACACTAGTGGTCAAAGAAATAAGTACACAACACATGAGGCTTGTTTCAAGCCTCCTAAAACTTTTTTTTACTAAACCTTATGGAAAAATTCAATTTATTTTAGCTTTCGAGCTTATCCTAGATAATAAAAATATATATCAACCGTATTATACTTTGACCGATTTTATCTAAAAACCCAAAATTGGGTTGGTCCAAATAATAAGTACACTTGTGATTGAAATAAATTTTAAAGAATTATATCGCTGCTTGAACAAAAGTTTATCAGATTTTATTAACTCCCGGCATATTTAAGTAAAATAGTGATGAAAAAACTTATGTAGATTGGCCGTTAACCGTATTGTACTCCCGAAGAAAGAAAGCTGGTAATAATTCTGCAAAAGAAAAGAAAAAGTCTTCGCAAAATTGCCTCGTACGCTCTCTATAACTTGTCAAAAATGCTTTAAACTTAAAAGTGGCTATACAAAAATTGGAAAGAAAGAAGAAATCTTCCAAAGCAACGGACATTCCGATCGGTACTCTTGCCAAAAAGGACCTGTTCATGTCATTCAATGTCATTTCCGCCGAAATAGAGTATGAAATTTCTTACCGAATGGTTCGTCGAAGACTGCTAGAGGCAGGACTACCAGGACGTAAAACCCGAAAGGTTTCATTACACCAGGGAAAAAAATTTCAGATGTGGCAAAAGTTTGGTTAAATTAATTTGGCCTGCCCTGGACCTGAAGGGTCAAAAAATATACTTTAATGAATGAATGAATGATAAAACAATAATAAATCTTTTTAAAAACAATTTAGGACGTTTCGTATGACAAGCCAAGGACAAAGAATTCGACTTCCGGTACACTAAAACTATAGTTAAGCACGGAATAGGATGCATAATGGTCTAGGGCTACTTTCCTTGACATGGCGTTGGGCAGATACATCCGATACATGGTCCTATACCATAATTCGATTACAAATCTATTTTCACTGACACTATGCAACCTTATGCTAAGGAAAACATGCCTTTGTGATTGGTTTTTTTCAGGATAACAATCCAAACTACACCTCAAAGCTCGACAAGGTCTGGTTTAAAGAAAACAAAGAAACCGATATGAGTCGGTCAAGTCAGTCTCCAGACTTCAACCCAGACTTAAACTTGGCGAGGAGACTTGAAACGTCATATTAAAACCAAAAAAATTTTTAAATTGTGAAGATTTATGGAGATTTGTTGAAAGAATCTGGTCCGAGAATTCCGTAGAAACTTGCCAAAAACTTGTTGCTAGTATGCCTAAAAGGATAGCGAAAGAAGGTCAAAAAAAGGGTGGTTATACCAACTATTAGTATAAGTTTACTAATAAGAAGAAAAAACTGCAAAATATTTGCTACGTTTCGGATTCTAGGCTTAGAAGAATTGGTGTACTTATTATTTTGGCCAACCCAATTTTGGGTTTTTTGATAAAATCGGTCACTGTCTTTAAATTTGAAATGAAGAATACTTTTGATATATATTTTGATTATCTAGGATAAGCCCGAAAGCTAAAATAAATTGAATTTTTTCATTAAGTTTATTAAAAAAATTTTAACGAGGCTTGAAACAAGCCTCATGTGTTGTGTACTTATTTCTTTGACCACTAGTGTATATAGATTAACTCAGTTGTCGACTAAACCTCGACTCGGTTGGTTGTTTTATTATCGCAGTTAATCGCAGCTTAGCTCAAAGCTTACCCACCTTCCAAGGGCCTATCCTTTTTCTTATCTCGCCTTTCTTCAACGAATACAAGCCATAAGTACAAGTGAGTCAATCAATTCAGCCATGCCCCCAGGCCACAATAGCCAAGGGGCAAATCGCTTTACTTCGCTTAGCGATAGTCCCAAAACCAAAAGAAAAAAACCAATTCCACTCTCTGAGGCTTTCCCAGAGCTTCCGACAGTAAGACTCCCTAGCCCAGCTCTCGTCTTACTCATGCTTTGCTGTTGATCGAGCACTAATCAACAAAACAAACAAAAAAACAACAACAACGAAACAAATTTTAAAAAATCACCCCAATGCGTGACGGCAATTTGCCAACATTTGTCCATAACAAAGCCATCGCAGAAAAATTCATAGCAGCTCAGGAGCTTCAGTGCATCTGCAAGGTCAAAACGCAATGCCATAACATTTTAAATCATTGCAGATGTACAGTCTATGCCCCTTATCTGAAAAATGTCTCCAACGAGGAGATTGTAGGCGGACTTAAATCGCAAGGAGTTGTTGAAGTATACAAATATACACTCAAAACAGATGGCAAGGTCTCTCCGACTGGTGTAGTCCAGCTCACCTTTAACCGATACAGCCCAACCAATATTAATATCTATCCAGCTCGGGTTAGGGATACGTTTCAAACCCAATGAAATGTAGGAATTGTCATCTTATAGGACACACTGCCAAGCATTGCAAAGGGAACACCATATGTGACCCATGTAGCCTCCCTATACACCAACCGAACGCGTGCACACGTACATTCTGCGGGAACTGCAAAGAAAACCATGCTGCCAGCAGTAAAGACTGTCCAAAATATATAGAAGCAAAAGAAATACTTAAAATTAAAAACAAAGAGAAATGTACAACGACAATGCCAAATTTAAATACTTCACACAACAACCAGCACGAGAACAAGACCTACGCAGAAACTACAACACAAATACCGACCACTTCGACTGTAGGAAAAAACTCAAAACCAATAAGACACTCAAATAAAGACAACGAAATCGAAAACCCGAAAACAGAAAAAGTCATTGAAACCAAAAGAAAAAAAAACGAAAAAACATCTGCACAAGCAGAACACAAAAACAAGACAAAAAACAGCATACACACTAACCCCACAAATAACCCAACAGAAGAACCACAAGAAAAAACGATAATAACAAGTGATTCAGATATGGAACTCAACACTCAACACTTTCTGATACGGACAGTACCCGAGAAGATGTTGAGTTGTGATGATATGAAACCCTATTAGCTGCTCCCCTCCCTTCCGAACACAGTTATCGCGATCGCCTACAATGACCGAATGCATTGTAAGAGTGGACTGGGAGCGGAAAAGAGGGAAGTAAGAGAGACAATGAAATCAAAATAATAAAATACCAAGCCTATTCCATTATATATTTTTCCTATATCATTACTTTCAATCGATATGAAGAAATCATTTGATAGAGTAGGCGCACACTGCATTCTGCAGCAACTCTATGCTTGGAAACTAGGTCCAAAAATAATTAATTACACTTAAAACTATCTGAACAATAGAACGCGATTTCTTATATCATTTAATAAATTAAGCAGTATAATTAATGAAAATAAATTCTTCACACACACAATATACGCAGACGATCTATGCCTTATTTTTGTACCAAAACCATTCTATAATGAAAAAATAAGCAACCTTTTTACAAAAACAACCGAATGGAGTATTTTTTCTGGTATAGAACTATCCCCTGAAAAATCAGCAAGCCTGCATATATGCAAAAAAAATAAACAAAAATTTACAAACATAGATAAACTAATAATAACACTAGCATACATAAAACACAACATCTTAAAATACTAGGATTAATCTTCGATAACAAATAAAATTGGAATGACAAATTAAAACTCTAAGTCACGGAGGAAAACGGAACTATAAAAGAGAATACGAGAAAAATTAATAAAACACGGAAACAAGTTAAAATTGCTTTGGACTCCAGGACATGCAGGGATAAAGGGAAACGAGCTGTAGCTACCCTACACAAACAACAACACATCAATAAACTTATTAACAAACACACAAACGAGGATCTTACCACCATTTGGGACAACTACACCCACTATTACAAAACATTTAACCAAAACAGAGAACCAACTTACATCCCAGCAACAATAAACAATAAACAAGGCAATTCGTTACACAAGACACTGACTAACACACACAAAACTAACTCATGAACACCTATTCAAAAAGGACCCAGCACCGGTCTGCCACTACTGTAACAACGCCTCATTGATAGTCCAGCACATCGCCACCAACTGCAACTACATAAACCAAATATGCACCTCCCTAAAAATTCCCACACACGATTAATTACATTATTTATAATCGAAATCTGTTTTAAAATGAATTACTTTTATTCCATTTTTTTTTTCAGTTTTATATTTTTTTTACATTTTTACATATAAAGTCAAATGTAATTTACATCCACATTTACCGATCGTTTGTATGGCAGCTTAATGATACAGTCGTCCGATTTTTATGAAATTTAAAACAAAAGTCTAAAATAATATAGAATGCTTGTATCTAAAATTAGAAGTTGTGTTAAAAACTGACAAAGTTATAATTTTTTCCTAATAATTTCCCGGCGGTTCTTTTTATATAGCTAAAAGATATAGTAGTCCGATTTTTTAAAATTATATCCGAAAATGTAGAATAATATATATAGCTCATAACCGAGAGTTGTTTAAGATATGTTTAAAAACAGTGAAGTTATAATTTTTTTTCAACAAATTTTCGGATTGTTTGTATGACAGCTATATTATATAGTCGTCCGATAAGACCGTTCCGACTTATGTACGAGTGAGAGTATATAGAAGACTGTCTGCAAAGTTTCATTCAGAAATCTTCAAAACTGAGGGACCAGTTTGCGTAGAAACTGACGGACAGACGAACAGGCGGACATGGCTAGATCGACTCGGCAGTTGATGCTGATCAAGAATATATACTTTATAGGGTCGGAGATGACACCTTCACTGCGTTGCAAACTTCTGACTGAAATTGTAATACCCTACAAGGGTATAAAAAAAACAGCCTGAAGGCCTTAGTCGCTCTGGCTTAAACACATTGTAATTCATAAATTAAATTTGTTATTACAATAAAATAATTATAATAATAATATAGATTAACTACTTACTTTAGGCCAGGGAAAATCCATTCGCTTCGTCAAAAAAAGAAACATTTACAGGGGTCTCGGGAACGGATGCCCTGGACTCGAAGGTAATGGAACACTAGCGATGAAGCTAGATTTGATGTAAATGTCGTTGATGCGCGAAGAAGAGTCATCCGTAACAAAACTCAAACGAACCAAATCATGACTGCAGTATAAGAATATGAGGCCCATCAAAAAAACCCTATCGGGAATATATGGGAAAATATTAAAAATTTTAAAATTAAAATTAATTAAATTAACCTTTAAAGAACTCTATCTGACCTAAACGCTAAACTCCAAAAGGTTTGCGACTCTATTTCAACGGAGCAATGCCAAAATTTATTAAAATCAAAGTCAACCCAATAATAATATTATCAAAAAATAAATATTAATCTCACAGTGTGAGTAAATTGTGGTCAAATTGTTCCTGTCAGTTAAGCGAAAATTTTCAAGAAATTAATATTATTGTTGTTGTTGATGAAATACAATATATTTGTTTGTTTTGATGTTAATGTTAATGTTATTGTTTTGTCAAAGAAAATTTCATGTGGTATGTTCCTTATTATTGACAATATCGGTCTCTAAACATTATATACGAGTAAATAAGCTTGTCGTACGAATTAATAGTGGTCGGGGCTCGTAACAGTTGTGGATTGTGATAGTTATCATAGTAATCGATTACATTTCGAGGACGAAATGTAAGCCGAGACTTAAACCCAACTACATAAAGAGACAAAGTCAAAGCTATCAGCAAACGATTCCTCTTCAAACAGTACCTCATTGGGTAAAGCGAATGTGGTTGAGTTTAGCTTAAGGGTACACTATGAACGAATTCAAGCGAATTTACTTCAGTTTCTTTCTCGTTTTTATCTTAACACACACTATGAGCTTTGCAAACTTAAGACAAGAACCGATTTAGTATTTTTTAGGATCATTTTTATAAATTCCAAACGACTTGAAGTAGAGTTATTCCGTTTTATTGAAAAGCTTTTGATTGTAAATTGTAGATGAATTAAATATATAGTAAGATTTTAAAATAATTGTTCAATATATATTGTGGTTTCAGTGAATGTGTCAACAACAAATTACTTTGGAAAAAGAGGAATAACAGTGATAGGGTCACATAACTAACGTACCGATTTGTATATTATATACAATAAAAAATATTTTAATTTTAAGAAAATGCATCGTTTTTTATAAGACTTTGATTTTGTAAAACATTGTTCAGTTACAGTAAACCATAAAAGGAAAAGTCCACGTAAAGGTAAGTTTACTCTTTTATACATATGTATGTATCTGACACAGTGAGTTAATTGTTGTTGGAAACACACAAAAATTTAATGTCGTGCATATATACATACATATGTACACGGAGGTAAATAGATGTGCAACCTATTACATTGATTTGTTTATAAATATATGTAAATATGCATCTATTAACTATGTACACAAACGCATTCAAGTTTACATATATTTGTAATTAATATGGTCATACATCGTTCCTTTATGCGGTCATTGATTTCTGAGTAAATCTTTCCATATATATGTATATGTATGCACATATTTATATATGGACAAACGTACATTTGTATATTAATTCGTATTATTTAAATGGTGGGGTGCCGTGGTATAATATTGCTGCAGAAAATAAATCGATAATAGATACCAGGAAAGATAGTAATTTAACTGGACGGCTTGTAATTCGACCCAATTTACATATACAAGATATTTACGAATTTACATATGTAATTACAATATACATACATCCGTATGTAAGGATTTTAATAATATACAGAGGTAATCAAAAGTACTTACACAACGAAATCTTATAAGCATATCTTAGCTTCTTTTAATGGTTGTTTTTGTTGTTGTAGATCAATTTCCCTTAAAACGTTTTTTTTTGCGTGGCAGTACTAAAAGGAATGCGAAAGGTAACGGTTCATAGGACAATGGTAAAAGCAAAATAATAGAAGCATGCAAGTTGTCAAAACTATTGACACATTTTTTCGCGTAAAAAGTATTAACACATAAATTAATTTGATCACAATTTAATTATGTTGTAATTATATCGTATCGTAAGCTATTTTATTAATGATTATTAAAATTAGATTTGGCCTCCATTAAGGGTTACCAGCCTTGCTGAAATTGAGGTTATGAAGGAATGGTCAAACTAAAGAGTCCTAAAAATCATGGATAGTTCTTCCTATCTTAATAATGTATATTTAATAAATGTGTTCTTAACAAATTTTGTAATTAATTTAAAGCCAAATAAACTCAAAACATTTTTCCACATTCTTTTTTCTTTTATTATATTATTTGTGGAGTGTATCAATAGTCTTTATTTCAATTATTTTTTTTATGGAATTTTGAAGATTTTAAAATGATCAAAGGAACGATTTTTACTAAATGTTTCATTGAGATGTCTTAATTTTTATGTCCTAACCTAGACTTTTGACCGGTTCGACTTAAATTATACCTATTTGTTAACGACCTTTAATACAAAATTTTATACAGTTTAAAAAAAATCCATAATTTAAAAAAAATCGACTTTAATACTTCATATGGGCAATTCCAAAGTCGCGCACGGGACATTCGTACGCATTCAAAGTAAAAAAACGTTAAGAAGGAAACGTTTTTTTTTTCGGATGAAAGTCTTAACATATAGCATTTTATTAGCTCTTTTATTGGTGCAAAGATTAATTTTGGTTAATTTTTCATTATTAAGTTATTTGCAAAACTCAAGTGATTCGCACGGGACAAAAAACGGAAGTGACTTTTGAGGTCCACCTATTCAAATGCCAATTTCTGCGAATCAAGAGGCAATATTTTAATGCAACTAATTTTAAACTGTTGTACACAGATGCATCTAAAAAATGGTTATGAGTTTTTTTCTGAAATAACTTGAACTTTTTTTAAATTTAATTTGATGTAGATTCGCACGGGACATCGCGCACGGGACATTTTTTATCAGCATACTTTGCACGTTGTTTTTCACTATTAAACTAAATTAGAATAGCATATATCCGTTTTATTTTGACTATTTGCATTCTTTTAGTTATATTAGAAAACAGAAGTCAAAGCATAAAGCTTCGCTTTAGAAGTTTTCTTAAAAAGAAAACAGGTCAATTTGTATGATGTTTTTTATCAAAATAATGAAAAATCGCGTTTCAAATATTTCGAAATTTGTTTTAGAATATGGTAAAGCCTTTCAAATTGAATTAATTGGACCATTTCCCAATGTTACAAATTGAAAAAAAAAATAAAAATTTTAGAGAAGTTTTAGTTTTTTGGCCGCGGTGGACCTTTCTGTGGAATTGCCCATATTTACTTTTTCACGGGTTAATTTCGATGTTTGCCGAATATATCCTTCATAAACAGCATTTTGAGAATTTTGTTGTAAATTTTGCAACTTTTTAGAAAGTGAAAACCACTGCCATTATTTTAAAATAGTTTAAAAATATTTAATTATTTGATTTGTGTAAATACATCTGACGCGAATAAAACATGTGTAAATACTTTTGACAACTTACATCTATTATGTAGCTTCTAGCATTATCCTATCAACCGTTTTCTTTCGCTTTCCTTTTAAAGTTGTTTTTGTACAAATCAAGCTTCGCGATAAAATTTTTTTTTGGGATATTTATCAATTCAATGTACAAACATGTTTGTATATAGTGTGCTTTTAATGTTTACAGAAAAATGATAAAAAAAGACTAACAGTTTAAGAAATCAGCTAGAAAAAAGGATATTTTTTGAAACATTTTATTGTTGGTTTTAGTTAACCTGTTCCGCCTTTTACACTTGTTTTTTATTAGTGTTTCGGGTGAAATATTGTAAAACCGTATTTAGCTTCTCTGGTTTTCACTTACATTTTGAAATCGTGTTGTTATTGCAATGTTTTTTGAAAATAACACGGATTGAATCGAAAACACAATTATTAAACTTAAAAAAAGAAACAAAAAATGATATAAAATTATATTGTAATAAAATAAAAACGAAAAAAAATGCTGGTGTACTCCAATACCTTGATTCACCAACAGACAACAATTCAAAGAAAATGTAAAAATTATTTTCGAAGTCAATGAATCACAATTTTATTAAAATTAGCCCTACTTGCTTTATTATCGATGCAAAAAATGTTTGTGTTATACATAATGAATCCCATTAAAATAACTCAGTAGACAAAATCTTTGTAAATAATATTACAATCGGAAGTTTTGCGGATTTCAGGCGGGCAAAACGTTGGATTTCAGACTTAAGAATGATAATAAAGTTTGGGGTGTGTGGCAGCAAAAGCTATAATTTTCGAATCCCGAAAAAGATACGTTTGCGGACCTTTGCGATAGCATTAACTGAATGCTGCGATCTTGCGAGTGGCACACGACTTATATTAAAAGCGGGCCGATTTCTGTATCATTCCGGATACTTTTTTAATATTACTAACAGGTACGAAATAGGTTCCATTTGAGATACTTTGATAATACATACTAACGAACCGTGTTGGTATCAATTGAGATACTTTTATAATATTACTAAAGAAACGTGTTGGTATTAATCGAGATAAATTATATTACTAACGAAACGGAATAGGTATCATTAGAGATACTTTAATGATATTACTAACGAAAACAAAACAATATATTTTTAATTTAACTTAGTTTTTATTAATTTTTCTTGAAACATAAATTAAAACAATTTTATTTCTTGACTGTTTTCCTAAAATAATTCTTAAATAATAATAATGAATAGTAATAGTAATAAAATAATACTTATTTCTAATTTATTAAAAGTTTTAATTTTTGTATTATTTTTTGTGACACGGTCCTGGGCTTATTGAATATATTTTTGAGTTATCCGATCGAAGTCTGCGTCCTCCAAAGAAAACTTATTCCTAAAGGCATCTGTAAAAATATAAATTATAATAAGTAAATTACTTTTAAAAAACATACACAGATATTTATATTACCTCTAAGCGTTGATGTTATTAGCATGCCACGAATGCACATCTTGGCGTCTGTACCACGCCAGCAGAATTGGCGCGCCACTTTATTACATAAAACATCCCTCCAGCATTGCCAATTGAATTTCTTGTCAGGTTTATCCGCACAGAGGGACAAATCGCTGACCTATAAATAAATATATAATTAATTAAATTAGTTTGTGAATTGGCAAAATTCAAAAAATTTATTCATTCATATATTTTATGTAAAATAAACTTAAAAATTTTTAAGAAATGGTAGAATGTTTAAGCGTAAGCTCAAAGCTCTTAACATCCTCAATACTTTTTAAGGCATCCTGCGGCATGATTAGCCCTAACAGAGGCCAATTCACACCTTAGAGAAGTGACCTCCGATAAAATACGTCCAAGCAATTTGATTATTTCTGTAACAATACGATAAAAAATTTTTATTAAAATAATTATTATTATTTTTATTATTGACAACTTAAGTATTGCCTTACCAGAATGTTGTGTATCCTGTTTTGGTGGTTGTAATGTTGTGCTGCACTCTTGGCTCTCCCCCTCCGAGTTGAATAAATTATCGTAGTCCATTGTCGTTTAATAAATTAAGGGTATGTTAGTATACATATTTCTGTCTATTAAATGCATTATTTTGCCTGTTATTTCTTGTATTTTGTGTTGCCATACTTTAGAGTCGAAGGTTACGCGACTAGAATTAAATGGATAGGTGTAAAAATATTTCAGGTTAACAATTAAACGGCTACACAAACTATTCTCATTAATAGCAAATATTTTGAAGATTTTATAGCCCCCCCCCCCCCTGTTATTTTTAATGTAATAAAAGCTATTTGCATATTTTAAATTAAAATTGAAATTATTAAAAGAAAGTGTGGGACTTTTTTCTTTAACAATTACATTTAAATTACTGCGCTCAAGAATACGATTGTATAGCAGTTCAATGACGCAATGGGACTTCTAAACAAAATTTTTTAATTGTCCCAGAAAATTTTCGAAGGGAATTGTCTGCAAAGAGCCAAATACTAAGTATTGCTTGCTTAAATGTGTGAGACAGTGATAATTACAAGTTACCATTGAAAACAAATATGTCCGCCATTTCTTTTAAAAAATTTATAAGTAAGGTGGAGGCAAGATCATTTTGCGAAATACAGTACTCATTGTCAAAAAGCAATCTTATTCCCAGGCTGAACAGTAAAAAATGGTTGTATTGAACAGAATCTAAAACGCCTTTAAATACAACAGGTCCAGTATACAAAACAAATGGTCAAAATTCTGTTGCTTTGAATCGTTCGGGATCATCAAGTGAACGAGGCTTTCTATTGAACTAGAAAAAAGCTTTAATGTAATTAGTCTTTAATTTAATAAAGCTATTAAGTCTCGACTTAATGAAAATGGATGGTCTAACTAGGGTAACTAGTAGAGATTTCATGACTCCTAGGCAGACTACATAAATATAACCATACGGAAATTGAACAACTAAATTAATTGGACTATTTTTTTCCAGGAATAAAAACTTGAGTGGTGTTTCACACCTAGAATAAACGCTCGGGCTGGCGCGTCACAAATACTGTAATTAAAAGTTTTCTGTTTGTTTGTTTAAATGTCAAGCTGGTTTTAATTAAATCTAACAACTCTCTAGAAAATTCGTCCAGATAAATATTTGGGTCTTGAGGCTTAGAATAACCAACATATATACCCACAACCATTACTTGTTTTGTACCATTGGCATTTATTAAAATTGGCCATGTCTGTTTGAGGGAACTTTTGAAAAAAGGCAAACCGTCCACATTTATATTTAAGCTGATATTTGGCAAGCCGGGAATTTTTCTGACAAAAGTGCTAACATATCATTGACTGCGCATCTGCTAATAGTATTACCTGAAAACCAGCGCAAGTTAAAATTGTCAACTACCTTGGAATCAACGCGAAGCTCACAATCAACAGCAATCAGCATCACAATTTTCTTCGCTATCTACAAAAATATCTGATGCCTGTACTTCTTCTCCTTTATTCCTCATTTCTGTTTTTGGAATTACATGAGTTTCGATGTGCTCACTCAAGTAAAGGCGACAAACGAAAACAATTATAAAAATAAAACCAATCTCCTTTAAAATTATTATCACAAACGTTGTTGCCAGTTTCACTACAAGAAATCTGTTCTGCATGAATAGAAACAATATTAATGTTATTAAAATATATTTTTACAAATGCTTAGTGTAATGACCTGCAAATTGCCTAATAATTACAAACCAACTGCACGCAATTACTTAGATATACAAACAGTATTTATTATTTCTTTGGTGTGATCTGTACTTTACAAGTGTATATATCTGACTGACTCAATGAGATCCAGAATGCTCTCCGCTCTCAGCAACGCTCGCAGTGACAGGCTGCCGAATCCCTCCAATATTTTTCAGCTTCAGCTTCAAGTTCTTCTGCACATCTGAAGGCTGCTCCACGGAGATATCGGGAATCGATTCGGCTTGCGGTAGCGGTGGTGACTGTGTTCCAAGTGAGGCACCATTTCCTTGCTCGCTGCCATTTACCTGTGGGGAAGACTTGTCTAAACTAGAACCCCCTGAGATCTTTTTAACATGACTAATATTTCTCAAATACGTTTTACCTCCTCCCGATATCTTTACTACGCTTCCATCTATCTGAATTACCTCATAGACTGTTGTATCGAAATTAGGAGTTAACTTGTTAGCAAAAATCACGTTCTTTAGCACTACTTTATCTCCTAGTTGTATTTTAGATTCCGTGGCTCTTCTAGTTTTGTCTGCCACCTCTTTTCCTTTTTTCTTATTAATAAAATTCCTGTCTCTCTCTTCAGATTCTCCCACTTCCCCTACTATATCCTGAACTCCCGGAATCATGTCTCTAATTGTGCTATTGAATATAAGCTCGGATGGTGGCGATCCCGTAATACCATGGGGAGTAACATTGTACATTAATATGAATTTTTGAATCTCATGTTTATAATTTTTATCATTCACATGTGCTATTTTCAATCGCTCTACTAATGACCTATTTATATTTTCTACCTCGCCAATAGCTTGAGGCCAATATGGAGGGGTTATAATGAGGTCAATTCCATTCGTCTCACAATATTTTTTAAACTCTACACTCACATATTGTCTGCCATTGTCTGTTCTTAACTTTTTTATATACCCCAATCTACTAAAAATTTCGGACATCTTTTCAATAATCACCTTCGATCCTATTGATCGTAAAAATTTTACCTCTATGTATCTAGAATAGTAATCGAAAGAACTAGCAAGTGCTCATTATTTGGCAACGGTCCTAACAAATCAGTGGCTACCCATACCCATGGGCTACTCGGAAATACATGACGTCTCATTGGGACTGGATTATCTGGTAAAGATACCAGTATACAGTCAAGACAATCCTTGACAAATTTTTCTGCATCCCTGTCAATTTTTGGCCACCATACTTTGGATCTCGGTCGCCTTTTCATTGCTGCTTCTCCAGGGCGTCCCTCATGAGCTAGTGTTAAAACTCTCTTTTGTAGTTTTTGGGGGATGATCAGACGGCTTCCTCTTAATAGAATACTACCAATACTCGACAGCTCCAGACGAAACGGATAATATGGGCTAGTTGTTGCAGAATTCCAGCAAACATTGTCCAGGCATGTTATATGGCATCTAGTACTTCTTCGTCTCTTGTACTCTTTTCGGAAATCTCGGATATATTTAAAGATGTGGAAGTAGAAATTGAAATCATATGGAATATGTTTTCCTCTCCACCCCAATCAAATGATTTAGTAGTTGAAATGTCACACAAGCGTGAGATCGAGTCAGCAATATTTTCCATCCCGGACTTATATATCACCTCGAAACGGTATGCCTGTAGACGTAATAACCACCTCTCAATTCTAGCTGGAGGCTTAGAAGTTGGTTTAAAAATCGCTTCCAATGGCTTATGGTCAGTTACCAACTCGAATTCCAGACCAGCAACATAGTAATGAAATTTTTCCACGCTCCATACCAATGCCAAACTTTCCTTTTCCGTTTGCGAATATCGTTCCTCAACATCAGAAAGGCTTTTACTTGCAAACGATAAGATAAACCGATTATTTTCGACATCAAAGTGTATTAAGACCGCTCCCAGCGCTACAGGACTAGCATCAGCTATTACACGAGTTATTAATTTCACGTTAAAATATGCCAACTCCGAAAGTCGTGAAACTCCAACTTTTAATTTGTCGAATGCTTGCTGTTCTTGTTGGTTCCACAGAAACTTCTCATCCGCTTTGAGTAACTTTCTCAACGGTTCTGTTGTATCTGCCAGATCTGGCAAGAACCTTCCCACGTAAGTGACCAGGCCTAAGAAAATACGAAGTTCCTCTTTGTTCTTTGGTGGCCTGAATGCCGTAATTACTTCTGCTTTCTCTGGATCAGCTGAAATGCCTGTGTCAGATAATATATGCCCGAGGAACTTAAGTCGCTGTGTTTTCCGTACACATTTATCTTTGTTGAGAAATATATTGTTTTCCTTGAAAATAACTTTTACCATCTCCAGCATTTTGTCGTGTTCCTCCAATAAACTACCGAATACAATTACATCAACTATATAATTTAATGCATTCGGGCATTTCGCTAATCGTTCCTCCAGCAGTTTTTGAAATATCTCAGGTGCTGAGTTAACACCGCAGAGTAGACGCTTGTATCTATACAGTGCTTGTGGTGTTATAAATGTAGTAATTTATCGGCTATTTGGATGCAATTCCAATTGTTGAAACGCACTCTTCAAATCCAGTCGAGAAAAATACTTAGCGTCCTTAAGCTTCGCTAAAAACGACTCGAATGTCGGTAATGGGCAATTTTCCCGTTGAATTGCTTTATTTGCTTGACGCATATCCACGCACAGCCTTATATTTCCATCACCTTTGAATGCGATAACTATTGGAGAAATCTTTTCACTTGGTCCGTGTACTGGCTCTATTCTATCTTGAGATAAAGCCGATTCCCGCTCCTCTTTTACCTTGTCCTTAATGGCGGCTGGGATGCGCCGCATTGGTTGCTTCACGGGCCTCACATGTGGATCAATTGACAGCCGAATAGATACGTTATTCCACTTTGGAAAAGGTTCCAACTTTTCGACTCTATTTATAGCTATGCCCAGTCTCAGCACGTTGAGTTTTATGGCTGTTTCGCGACTAAGCCACGATTGCCTACCTTTTTTTATTACATAAAAGGTTGCAATAGACTCAGCATTTCCTCCAACTGCCATTGGTGCTTCAAACACACATGAAATCTGTAACAACTGATCCGCAGCATATGCCCGATATTGATTTGTCGACTCAGTTCGTAGATTTAATATAGCTGCGCCTTTTACTTTTACTCGGAAACAGGGATTGTGAAACTGTTGACCACCACTCACTGCTCGGACCAGTGCTTCATCTACATAGCGCCGCTTTGCACCTCCTCGATGATGATGATTTCCGCCGGATCTCTTCACAGTAGTCCGACATCTCTTAGCAAAGTGCCCGACTTTGGAACACCTGTTACAGGCCGCAATTTTCGCTTGACAAAGCAAATTATTTGAATCGTGATCATTTCGGCCACATCTGCCGCACTCTACTTTGGTGTTGATCCATTTAGCCGCGCGCGATGCAATCTTATTGACCATAGAGCCTGGGCATCCATTTGATGACATTGATTGCGTCTGCTTGCTTACCTGTTCCTCAATTAAACAAGCAGATATGACTCCCTCCAAGGACTGTTCAGTTGACAGCAAATTTTCTTCGGCTCAGCCGGTGCTCAAGAATCAATTAGTTTATCCTTGAGACAGATCTCTTCTATTTCTGTTTTGGAAGTACCAAAGTTACACTTCCTCACCTGCTGACGCAATCGCATAAGAAACTTGGTAAAACATTCTCCATCCCGCGGTGTCATGCCACGGTACAAATGTCGCTCAAATACTGAATTGCGTATCGGCGAAAAATATTCATTTAACTTTTCCACCAAAGGTGTGAAGACATCGTTCTGTTCCTCCGGAATATACGGGATCATCGCTCCTGGCAAGTTGTACACAATCTACTGCAGTTGTGAACCTCCCAAATGCAAAAGTTTATTGCACTTCTTAAGAGTTGAGCTGATCTCTTCGCTGTCCGCATATATGTTGAATGCGTGCACCCAGTTCCCCCATTCGGAGCGCCAAAGAGATTTGTCTATGCTATTGCATAGGAAGGGCTTAAGTTCGGCCATTACTTTGCTTTTTTTCGATTCCCAAAGTAACTTTGCGACCACGTCACTTTGGAAAAACAACTTTAGAGTGACCAATTTGACAAAGGCCGTAATAGCTCGCCTTCTTTCCTAGCATTTTCCTAGGCTGTATCTATTAGGCTACATTTAAGTGGCCACACCTCTTTTCCTCTTTTTTTTTTTTATATGTATGTATGTACCAAAATTACACACAGCCGAAATGAATTATATTCTTTATCGGTCTTTTTTTTTTTATTCTCTTTTTTTCAAACTTTTTTTTTTTCTTATCTTCTTATTTCGTAGGCTGTATTAAAACTGCCACAATTTGGTTACATTTAAGTACCCAATATATTCTTATTTCGTAGGCTGTATTAAAACTGCCACAATTAGGTTACATTTAAATAGCCACACTTAACATTTAAGTGGCCACACCTTTCCTTTTTTTTATTATATGTATGTAAATTAGTTTTTTAGTACGCAATCCTCACTGGTCGTCTGGCAGGTCCCTCACAGTTGTAGATACACGCAGGGGGAGCGGGCGTCAGTCACGATTGCTTCTGGCCGGCTGGCCGTAGATTTCCCAATGATGATTAGGGAGATTAGGTTGGGAGGATGACTGTCCTCCTTTTACCTTCTGGCCTAGGGACTCAGATAGGTGGTGAAATGATAATGCTTTATCGACAGATTGTCGAAGTTAATTTTACGACCAATGGCTCTTTATTCAATGAGTGAAAAATCAGAACTGAATATATGGAATAAACTTATAGCTAACAAAGCTCACAGCGGCCACGCAAATATGCAGTGTTTGCCGTGTGTGCACGAGCATCCGGCCCATTGCTTGGTCAGCAGTTTGGCCGGAGCATGGATATTACGTCGACTACGGTCAACGACTCTGGTCTGGCTGACCACAGTTAACTACTCCCCTTTCTAAGTCAAGGCCGCCCTCGGCCGTCTGTAGTTCAGCGATAATCTGCCTAATTTGACCTGCGAATTTTCTTGCCTTAGTGAAACGCCTAAATATAAGCCCGATGCAGATGAGTGCGCAGCATATTGCTTCTGCAATAGTTGCTGAGAGACGTGTTCGGTGGTTGTCAATCTCTTCTCTGAACTCCTTGATGAACTCCAAGTTTCGTTCACTCAGACGGTGAAGATACGGGAGGCTGAGGACATCTTG
>VNJS01011612.1:0-23967 GCA_008042575.1 Drosophila watanabei | reverse complement strand
GGGGCCATGCTAATCTTCTCTGTATCGTTCCAATTTTAGTATATGTTCTGCCGAAGCAAGAACGAAGTTCTATAAAGTTTTTCCTTATTTATATCGCACTCTGGCGGAAAACCCACTTGGGAATCATAAGGGTGTGTCTGGAATTTTTCCGATCAGTTTGAGGTTGCCCAGCGTAAAGGCTGCTGATCTTTCTCAAAATATAAAAAATTAATGCAACATTAGAATCTAGTTATACTTATGTGATTATTGCGACAACTCACTGTAATTTTTAATAAAAAAACCACTTCAATTTTGTTGAAAACACAGTTCGTTTTATTCGACTACGATAAATTGATAGTTTTAAATATAGAGGCACGACTAAGAGAGTTTTGTTTGGGTTTTGGTTAGGGGTTTTAGAGACCAACCAAAGTTATACCAAATAAATTATACATATAACAAATACAAAAGACTTTAAGTGCGATTGGTAAAAAAGTGTTAAGTTGTTCTTGAGTTGATTGTGCTTAAATGAGACTCGGACTTCGTTTCCCTTTGATTTCCTCACTCGTGTCGCATCTCGGGCTGCAAGTCGAACCAGGAATTCAATCCCGACTGCGTGGTAATCTCAGCATCATCCAGAGGTATTTTCAGCTACAAAATAAATTAAATCAAATTTTAAAAAAATATATAGTTAGGAGGTGGAAGAAAGAGCAAAAAAAATGTGGAACGCTTCACGATTTTGCGTGTCATCCTTGCGCAGGGGCCATGCTAATCTTCTCTGTATCGTTCCAATTTTAGTATATGTTCTGCCGAAGCAAGAACGAAGTTCTATAAAGTTTTTCCTTATTTATATCGCACTCTGGCGGAAAACCCACTTGGGAATCATAAGGGTGTGTCTGGAATTTTTCCGATCAGTTTGAGGTTGCCCAGCGTAAAGGCTGCTGATCTTTCTCAAAATATAAAAAATTAATGCAACATTAGAATCTAGTTATACTTATGTGATTATTGCGACAACTCACTGTAATTTTTAATAAAAAAACCACTTCAATTTTGTTGAAAACACAGTTCGTTTTATTCGACTACGATAAATTGATAGTTTTAAATATAGAGGCACGACTAAGAGAGTTTTGTTTGGGTTTTGGTTAGGGGTTTTAGAGACCAACCAAAGTTATACCAAATAAATTATACATATAACAAATACAAAAGACTTTAAGTGCGATTGGTAAAAAAGTGTTAAGTTGTTCTTGAGTTGATTGTGCTTAAATGAGACTCGGACTTCGTTTCCCTTTGATTTCCTCACTCGTGTCGCATCTCGGGCTGCAAGTCGAACCAGGAATTCAATCCCGACTGCGTGGTAATCTCAGCATCATCCAGAGGTATTTTCAGCTACAAAATAAATTAAATCAAATTTTAAAAAAATATATAGTTAGGAGGTGGAAGAAAGAGCAAAAAAAATGTGGAACGCTTCACGATTTTGCGTGTCATCCTTGCGCAGGGGCCATGCTAATCTTCTCTGTATCGTTCCAATTTTAGTATATGTTCTGCCGAAGCAAGAACGAAGTTCAAGGAAAAAATTCCCTATTTATATGAACTTATCGCGGAATATGCACTTGAGAATCATAAGAACGCGCCTGCTTGCTTTCTACCTAAGATTAGGGTGGTTTTCCAGGCTGAGGGTTGGTCTACTCACCATGCCAATGATGGGACTGCCGCCGGATAGGAAACCCTTCTGCGTGCAGACCGTCACCTCGAGTTCCGTCTGCCTGAGCTCGGCTATGGAAATCAGGTACTCAAAGGAGGCATCGTAAACAGGATTGCAATTGTCCTTAATCACGCCCGTCTTGCGCTTGGACTCCTTGCTGCGACCAGGCAGCAGGTAGAGCTTCACATACGGATCGGGGATGTTGCTGGGATCACGCAGCGGAATCTTCATGATCTTGTGAATAGTTACGTCCAATTTCTGGCGCTGGGCACTGTAGCGGATCGAGAGCTGGATGCGTCCCAGGTTATGTTCGCCGGCGGACGAGGTAGAGTCGGGGAAGCGGTGGGTCAGCACAGAGGCGGCCAGCTCACTGATGGGCTTCTCACTGGAAGTGGAGGCGGAAAGAGCCGGCGAGATTTTTTTGACTGCCACTGCAGGATCCTCTTCGCTGATCGGTGACTCAGCGGAGAGACGTTTGCTGGGAGCCTGAGGATCCTAATGGAGAAAATACTTACTATATTTTGTGTAATAGGTTTATGATTCCTGACCAACCTTAAATGTAGGAGGTGTTACCACTGCCACCTCTGGTGTCTTCACAGAACTGCTTCGGGTAATGGCTGCCACTTGTTCTAAAGCATCCGATTCCTTGTCAATCTCACCGGGTTTTAGAATCCTCAGTGAGAGCGACATGTAGAGCTTTGATTCCGGTCCAGATTTCTGCAGCTGGAATGGCTGCTGGATCACCTCCATGTTGAACTGCTTGAGCAAGGTGCTCAGCGTGTAGGTATACTGGCCAATGTCGTTTCCGGTCTTCTGGTCATAGATCTTGATGTTCAGACTCTCGTTATCAGGATTGCTGACCAGGAAGGTGAAGCCCTGCTCCCAAACCGGGGAATCATCGCGCATTATCATGGCCGTCTGCTGCTTCTGTTTATTGACGCTGCACACCAGGTAGGGATCGGGTTTGGAGCTAGAACGGGCTTGCTGGGAAGGGAGATTGATTTTGAATAATATATATTTAAATAATAATATTTAGACCCACCTTCAAGTGCCTTGCAGAGTCAATAAAGACGCTAAGAACAGCAGAGCTCATGGAGGTCACACGGAGAAGCTGCGTTTCCAGCAGGATCTGTTGCAGATCGTTGGGATCGGCGGTGAGTTTGTACCACTGCAGACGGACATGAAGAAGTCCATGCTTGGCATCTTCCAAGGTAAGCCACTGCAGTAGAAAATATTAAGGATTTAGTAAAGAGTTCAAAAAGTTCATTAACCAAATTAATACTTACACTATCCACGACGCCCTTTTTGATTACGCTGGCAATGTCGATGCTGGCTCTGTTTTTAAGGAAAATAAATAAATAAAGTTAGTTAAATGGAAACCTTAATGTTATTTAATAAAAATAAAAACAATAAGTAATTGGTTAACTTTATAGCAGGGGTCATGGGTCAGGGAGCCCCTGCCAAATCAAGCCGTTTCTGAGGTCTTTTTCCCCATTTATTCGTGTACAGAGTTCTTGGGTTAAAGTGTCTCAAATCTGTTCGTGTTCAATCTATCAATCAATCAATCATTTAATGGTTGCCTAACCTGCCAAGCGACTCATCATCACTAGTGCGGTCCCAGTCAAAGAGTCTGAGCACGAGTATCGCATGCTGCGAGACCTCGACCACGGCCTTTACAGGTACGTAATAATTCCAATCATCGTTCGAACCAAAAGCGAAGGTAAAAGACATTTTTGCATTATTAGTGGGTTAATTCCAGCGCAAATCCAAAAACTCTACGGACTCAATTAAAGGGTAGTTATTTACAGGTTCTCGAACTAACTACTATCATGCATTCTGGTGGTTCTTTGTTTATTTAAAGATGTGTGTCTCTGTGGTTCAAGGTGCTCCAGCATTGGCTTGTGTTTCAAAATCGGTGTGTCAAAGGGCATGCAAAGGGGTTCTCAAGGGTCAATTAGTGGCAAAAGTCAAGGGTATTGTGAGTGCGATGAGAGTATTGTGGATAAAACGGTTTGGGGAAAAATTTGTTTTATTGGAAAATATAGTAAATAGTTAAAAAATTTGTATATCAAAGAATTTAAGTAGTGAATAAATTACTCAAAAAATGTTTAAAGCCATTTATTAAAATGTAAGATAGGTTACTTTACGATTATATTATTTTTTATATTTGTTTGAGGGTTTTTTATTTCAATAAACATTATGAAATGTATTAAGAATGTTCAAAATATTATTTGATATTTAATTCAATAATAAATACAACTTTAATGAACTCGCTTTAAGGAATAAAGCGGGTTTCATAAAAGTTTACTACTTTAATAAATTTAAACCCAAAAGGATCTATTTTCTACAAATTCTAAAGCTTTTTAATTAATCGTTTTAGCAAAATCCTTTCAAAATCCAATCAAATACAAATAAACAAAATCCAAGAAATATTTGGTAATCGAATCAATGAAAATTGGGTCACATCTGTGCATTTTCCCCCCACAAATTTCCCAACGGAAACCGCGCATCGCTTGATATCTCATCACACCGAGGTGTTGTTGTTCACGCAAGTGCTTGCTTGTTAGTAAATTCATTCAGAACATAAATAAAAGTCAAGACACTCTAAAAAAAAGGAAGAAGAAAAAAAAAGGAAACAAAGAAAAAACAAACGAATCGTGAATGCAGTTTCATGCGGCAATACAACCTGCCCAATACATCATCGCTCTGTACACCTGGCATTGTCTGATCATAGTCCCACAAAGAAAACCCAATATAGTGGCCTATGGTGGTAAAAATACACGCCTAGAAGAACAAATGTGTGAGTGTTTTGGGTGGTAGAAAATATATATAGAGAGAGTATATAGAGCAGAGCGCAACGGAACAGAATCGAGGATATAGTCTGTCATGCAAAAGGACTCTCAGTTCAATCAACAAACATTACTCACACGACGCGTTGAAAGTGGAATGTGGGGTTTGTAAGGTGGTGCAGGTGGTTGGTGGGTTGGTTTGTTTGTGGTTTTTAACTCAACAAAAAATTTAACAAAAATGAAAATGAAAATACTTTGCTTACCTGCCAAGGTTTTCATCTTTCTTGGAATCATCCGAGTCCTTCAATTGTATCTCGACAAATTGACCCATTTCAATGAAAACTGTTGCCTGTTTGCGTTCAGGCGCCAAACAAAGTAAGTAAATCGCGTGATAAAAGAATGAAAGAAATCAAAATGGAAATAACCGAAAGGCAAAACAACGAGAACTATGCAATATAATAATATCGGTGGACTTGTGTTGGGTTTGTAGCATGCAGAGCAATCGATCGACAACAACAGCAGACTACATTAAGCAACGCAACAAGCTTGGATTCGGGGGAATCCCCGCAAGCAGCCTTCGCAGAATACGCACCTCGCACCAGTAATCCCACTTGGGATTCACATTGTTGTCTATGATCTGGGTCTTGAATTCCTGGGCGCCCACATTAATGATGGCATATGGATCGGACTTGCCCTTACCCAGCACACTGATGTCCTTCTTCATGAGGTCCTTGGCCTCCACCACATGAATGCGAAGGATGCCCTGTGTAAATTAAATATTAATTTAAAAATCTTAATTAATTTTTTTTATGTATAATAACCCACCTCCGGTTCAGGCATCTTCAAAGCCACCGCTGACACCTCTTCACTCAAAGAGATGGGCAGCTTGTTGGGCAACACCATCACATTGCCAATCTGCTCCACAATGATCCTTCGCAGCAGATCGCTCAGTCCCGGCATGTCCATAAAGTCAATCACACCCACCAAATTGAAATCAATATTCGGATTGTTTAGGAAAAAGATCTGAAGACCTCCCACCAGGGGCATTGACCTAATCAAAGGCTTCATCACCACACGCACCCATCCATGAATCTGGAAGTCCTTGATGCCACCCTTCATGCCGCCCAAATAGAAGTTGATGTCACAGTCGCTGGCATAGAACAAATCCAGGTCCATTATGATCTCATTCCTGTCCACATTCTTGTCGTAGATCTTCACTCCACCGATGCGAGGTGGAATGGTGCCCAGGATAATGCGATCAAAGCGAAAGCCATTCATTTTGTAATTGGCCAAAGCCAAGGCCACATTGGGCTCAATGGTTTCCTTGACCAAAGTGCGAGCAAAGTGATTGGCATTGGGCCAGACTTGTTTAAGGATCTAAAACAATATTAAATATATTAAAAACTTATATAAATGTATCTTTAGGTTAAGGTTTACCTTATTCAGCCACTCGCAACGCTCTACATCCGGAAAGTACACCCAAGCGGGTAATTCATCAATTCTGGCCAGGATCACATCTTTTTCAGAGGCCAAAGCCGATGCCTTGGCTATATCCCTCTTCTTCTCCGACGTCTTGGCCAACTGGTCACGAGCCACCGAGAGGATGACGGGTGCTATCAGCCAGGCCACCGACCAGCCCATGTAGCCCACCAGATAGATGGAGCCCACAATGGCCACCTTCTTGCCAACCGTGTAGAAGATGGAGAAGATGCTGTTATCATCGCTGGCGGGCTTTGTGGCCACTGTGGTGGCCTCCGTTGGTGTATTATTGCCATTGCCAAGGCCATTGGCATTGCCTGTTGGCGTGGCAGGTGCCGCCGACACTGGGGATTCGGTCATATTTTTTTTGGTCTCCACCAGGGGCACAAAGGGTTCGGCCTCAGTGGGGTTGGGCGGGTCCACGAACTCAGCCAAGGGCACCGACGTGGCGTTATCGCTAGAAAATATGAATAAATATAATTATAAAAATGTGTTTACCGGATTCTTTTCGATTGTAAAGCTTGCTAAGCGAGTCACAAGCAGCTGACTCATTAGCGTTTGCCGGCTAAGATGCCGGCGTCGAAGCCATCACAATGATGATGTCATACTATAAGCTAGAAATGTGATCTTGGAATGCCTCTCCGGCTCTCTATATAGCATATAGTTTGTCGTACACAATAACATCTATGAACACTTCTCGCCCATTTTGTTGTCGGTCGGTTTGTGTTTGCGTATCTTAATTTCTTTAATAGAGTCTCGCATTGCTCATACGCCGTGTGGGTGGGGTGGGGTAAATTGACACAGTTTTACGATGGCGGTGCTCTCACCTCTCACCACCCACCGCGTTACCTGTTGAGTGGATACACAAAATAGCTTTCATTTCCATCAGGGGTAGCACAACTTTGTTGAGAAGTTTGTGGGCCATAAAAGAAAGGGAAGCTTAAGGGTATTGGAAAACATATATTCCAAGGTTTGTAATGATGGAATCTAACTGGAAAATGTGTTCTAGTTTTGGATTCTACCATAATTATTTGGAATTTTAAAGTTTTACTTTTAAAAACCCCCGACTAAACCTTAATAAATAACAGAATTATTTAACTTTAATCTGTTTACTTTTATTTTTACAGAGTTTTTAAAGTGTATTTATATCGTTTCCATAAAACTGTTCCTTTATTTCGGCTTCTCTTTTAATTATTCAACGCTTTAGCAGCTGTTGACTTTATTCAAATTTCCCAGAATATTTCTCATTGTTTACCTTGCGCTCTCGCTTTTCTTTATTTTCTTTTTCTTTTTTTTTTGTGTTTTGCGGTGACTTTGGGGACTCATTATAATATAGCCGTAATTTTCTTTTAGCCGGGCACACACACACACATTCACATTTTATGTGTAACCTTGACTTGAATAATCTGCCAAACCAAACTTTCCAGGAGATTTACAACCTCAGCGCTTTACACTTTTTCACGCTTTGTTTGTTGTGAACAACAAAGGGAGAGACCAGAAAATTTGCACAAAGCTGAATTCTTGGAGTGGCTAAACAGGGGGGCGGGGGAGGAGGAGGATTCCCTCTAAAAGAGGATGGAAGCTCCAGTTACAAGCTGCGCTAATTTCGAGAGTTGCCAACATTCAACCTTAACTGTTGCACAGTGAGAAATTTAATTAAATTAGTATATTTCTTAAGATGAAATTATTTAAAATTAAACTGTGTAAAATAAATCTCTTAAATGGATGATCTTGAAATAAATTTATATTAAATATAGGAGCAACTTTTAAACGCCCAATATGGATTAACTTTATAAATGTCTATAAACAATCGTAAAACATTCGTAAAATGAACCATTTAAATTCATAATTTTGTTAATAAATTTATAAAATTAAAGTGGCAACTTTTAAAAGCCTAATATATATGGGAATTAATTATAAATATCAAAAAGCTTTCTTAAAACATGTGTAAAATTAACTTCTTGTTAATAAATTTATAAAATTAAAGGTGCAACGTGTGAACGTGAACGTGTTTTACCATTATAAATATTCATAAACATTCGTAAAATGAACTTCTTAAAAAGATGATTTTGTTAGTACATTTTTATAATTAAAGGAGCAACTTTTAAATGCCTAATGTGTAATACATTTTAACTTAATAAAAACTTTATAAACTTTATCCATAAAAATTTGTAAAACATTCGTATAATGAACTTCTTTGAAAATATATTTTTTAGGATGTTTTCTAAAGACATATTATTATATACAAATTATTTACAGTGCGTCAGTTGGTGGCCCTTTGGGGAATTGTTACGTTTTGTTCCGTTCTGAGCTGCTGGGCACCTGTTGAATGGCCCCCCTCCCCTCAGCCCCATCGAAAAAGGCAACCGAAATACATTCCACTTGGAGGGAGCGGGGAAACGAGAGTGAGAGTGAGCTGGAGAGAGACTTAATTCGAGACTGGCTGCCAAAGCTTGTCTGCCTTCAAATGATGGGGAGACTTCCCATTGCCAAGAACTTGAACTGAACACGGTTTTTCTGCTTCGTTTTTTTTGTTTTGTGTTGAATTTTTTGTTTTGCTCAAATTTATTTCCTTGGCCGTACGTTCAGGTTTCTCAGCGATGACGTAGTCGCGGTACATGGATAAATGTTAATGTTGTTACTTTATATGCACGGAATTTGTTAGTGGAGTGTGGCGTCGTTAGCAGGCCGTGTAAATGTTCGTAAGTAACTGATAAATAAATAAATATAATTTAATTTAATTGTGGCATCACCTCATTGCTTAGATTGCTCCTTTGCTTGTGGTGTGCGTGTGTGTTTGTGTGGAGTGTTGGATATTTATGTTGGGTCGAATTTATGTGCATCTGAAATAAAGATTCAATTCAATGTTCAATTAAATATGTAGTTATCACTAGGATATCGATGACGCCACACATTTGTATAAATAATTAAGACAGTAAGAGTTTTAATCAAGATAGAACCATGAATAAATTAAAATTGATTTAATGTTGCACTTTCGTTTATGTTTTTATCACATGCTTCTCATTTAAATAATATTTATTGCTTTAAACTTTTTCACTCAGCTATAAATATCCAAAACAATTTATAAGTGTCGTTTTTTTCTTTTAAAATTTTTGTTATAGCTTTCTAAGCTCACAATACTTTTTACGGTCGTTTCAAATTCAAATTATTTAAAAACAATATGCATTAGCTTGTACTACATATTTAGATAGCTCGCCGTAGCAAAAATTCCTTTCATCAAAAATTCACATAGAATAACCGCACCAAACGGAAAGCCAAATAAATACAAGTATCCGACATTTGCATATATATATATGTATATATAGAGTGGGGCGATTATAGCTCAGGGCTTCGAGCACAATATTTGTATATTTTTATCAAGTTCTATATTTTGAATATTGAGTACAACAAATGTTTTTCCAAAATAAAACACAACACATCGGTTTCCTCGATTACACATAATGAACTGATTATACGCACCGAGCACGAAACGAGAATTCTCTAAAGACCTGATTACTTCACTCGCTCCTTTAGTTGTTTTTCAGTTTCTGTTACAAACGGAAAGCGCACTTTTCACCGACTTTTCATTGTGAGCGGCGTTTTCGAACTAAATTGAATTCAATTCAATTCGCTAAGCATCAGTCTCTAGAAGAAGTCTCCCGCGTTGGGGGTTTCGAGTCAAAGCTCCGTCGTTTGAGTGAAAGCTTCGTTGCCACAGCAGCCAGCGGGGCCAGAAGATTGTTGGCGCCATGGTCTGGCCCCAGCTGAGAGACGAGGGCCTGGGCAGAGGCACTAGACAGCAAGGTTGAGTCCATTTGCAAAGGACCTCTTTGTCCTACTATTAATTTGAATATTAATGAACAATTAGAGCGCACACAAGAGTGCCAGTGGCTGGCTTTTGTTCATTCACAGAACGTAATTGGTTCGACAACTAGAATGACTAATTATGGAAGAACAAGTAGATGCAAAGGGAGTTTCTTAGTTTTCTCGAAATACTTAGTAAGCTCTTTAAATACACAACAACTTTGTCTCAACTCTCTTGTATAGGTTTGTAAATTGTTATAAATGTTTACTTATTAATTGTTACTTTTAATAACAACTATAAATTTTGAAAGCAGAAATTTATGTCTGGAAGTTACAAGCTTAGAAAGATTATATTCCTACTTTTTTGTTTCTTCTATCACTTGCTGCCCAGTGTAATTGGTATGACTTTGTCCTTCGTCCTGGGTTAAGTGCTAATTGTTGTTGTTAGCCGCCTTTTTTCTAGCTGACTCACTTGCAAATGAGATAAAATCTAGGCTGTGCTTGAGTAATTAGCGAAACGGTTTGACAGCCACTGCCGCATGACGCACACGGGCGTAATAATACCCGGCCACCGTATGCAGTCATGTGTAAGGATTAAGGACTCACATTTGTTTTCTTTGTTTTGTTTATTATTGTTATTATTATTTTTTCCTGATGCTCTGTCTTTCTCTATTTCATAAATATTAAATGGCCGACGTGCCACATGGCGTATGTGTAATAATCATGGCATATGCATTTTTAATGCTTCGATGTGAAATCGAAATCGAAAAGTAAACAAAGCGTGAGAGAGAGAGAAAGCAAAAAAGCGTAACTGCACCGCGAAAAAAGCGCAAATCAAAAGCAAACAAAGGTCTGTCCGGAAAAGGACCTGTACTTGAACATGGCCTTCAACAGTCGCCCACCCACGAGCTCAGCCCCCTTTCGCACGCACACACTCACACACAGAGAGAGATGTGCACATTGTCTGCAGGCTGCAGGACACGCAGGGAAGCAGAAGAAGAGCCCGAGCGAAGGACGCAGCCAGCCTGCAGGCAAATGAAGCCAGGGGATATATAGCCGTGTTCGTGTCACATCTTCACCAGGAGAAAATTTATATGGATGTAAGTAAATCTGCCCAAAATTAAGCAGCCTTTCTGAGTTTTTAATGATGTGGCTTGATGTCCTGGCAGTTTATTTATTTTCAAAGCTTAATAAAGTTCTATATGGGAAGCTAGTTAAACCATTCTTCTTAAACATAAATATTCCTCAGCATTTAATATCTCTTTACTATTTTCTCCCTGTGCACATATGATTGTAATCAAGTACGGATCAGCGGAAGTTGCTCTCCTTTCCGGTGATGCATACACAGGACTCAATTAATGACACAATGAAGCCTTGGGGAAATTTCGAGCATTTTCCCAGGCAACAAACATCCTTCATCGTTTTGTGTTAAGAAACACGTGTTCACCATGTGCTTTCATTTAATTGCCACATAAATATTTGATTCAGCCGGCTTTGATTTCCCTCAAAATTCGTGTGTGTGTGTGTTGAGGTTTTTCAACTTTGAACCCCATTCTGCCGGTGGTAATAAAACTTTTACCCCAACAACGTGCCATAAAACTTAATTCAAAACTAAACTGTGACAATTCCCGGGCCGTAATCGAGGTCACACAATGCCGATGACGGCGCCTTGACTTTATTGAACGAACAATGTAAACAAATTGGGAATATTCTTCTCTCTGTTCGGCTTTCGTGTAGCATCGCCTCGACTATGGCAAGAAAATTGCGTCACATAGCCTTTGATTTATGGAGCGGCTCCAGTCAAGCGAGACGGGGAAAAACTAAGGGGAGGGAGGAGGCAAAAGTAGACCTGACCCAAAGCAGGCACCTTTGATGTGTAGCAGCAGGTCAAGCAGACATGCACAGCAAGACATATGCCTGAGAAGTTAAATTAAACTTAAAATAAATCGTATAGATTCTCAAAATCTTATAAGTAGGAAATAAATAAATGCTAAATCTAGAGAATTTTTATATTTATTAATCTCTATTTTATTAGATATTTTTCTCTCTGTACAGTAAGCAACATTGATTGCAGGAAAATGTGTTGGATAAATTGAAGCAAACACTAAATGAGGTCAGAATTGAATTAGAGTCAAGAGGTGATTCAAGGTCCCGCTGCTGGTAATTCAATCAGGAATACTTGGCTTTAATGCCACATTGCAGATTTTCACTTGCTGTGCATTCAAGGGATTTCCAGATAAAATTCTAATCACTCGTGCAGAACCCATCCAAACACGTTTCAGCCATTGCTTTTTGGTTTTTCTTTACTTTCAGTTAAATTTTCTTTACAAAAGCCAAATGCTTGGGACGCTTCCCAGAGGCCTTTAAGCGTGCCTTGGCCTGGCATGTCAAACTTTTCCTTTGACTTTGTATATGTTTGGGTTAGCCAAAAAATATCCTTTGCCAGGTTCTTATATGCAGATGATGTTAAAGTAAAGCGGCCTCAGGGATACATATAAAATAACTGGCAACTGGGAGCAAGTCGAGAGAAGGCTGCAAATGAAAGTTTCGCCAGGGTTTGTCCATTAAATTATCCTTCACCATTCAGGGCATGTGCCAGCACATGTCTCTTTCTCTCGCTCCGTAATCCAAATCCATTATTGGGGCTTTAATGTAAGCATTATCGGTCGGAGCCAGAGTTGACATCGACCAAACTGACCGCCACAACGGAGGGTCTATAGTAAGTACAATGGGAATGCGGTTTGCCTTATGAATTATACACCAGTTTGCCACTATTTTTTTTGTGTGGTTATTGCGCCCAAAATGCCGAGGGTCCTCGGACCTAATACCAAAATGAAGAAACACGCACGGAAACCGTTGATTGCGGCAATAAAAAAAGAAACAAAGGAAGCCTAAAAAGGGAACAGATTATTAATGAGGTTTAGCTTTGGGGCCGAAGGATACAATGTGAAGGATTCTTTAAGGAAAAACTCAACTGTGGTAAGGCAAAGTACTATTTTTGCTAAGGAATTTTGTATTCTTGATTTCATCGGACTAAGGACAGTTTTGGGCGAAGTTTAAAAGGACCCAAGGCCTGTAAACACAAGCGATTCAAATAATAAATTTAGTATCTTTTGCTTATAATCCCAGTACTTTACCCAATTTAAGTTTAAGCATGTTTTCCTATCTGTCTAATTAAAATATACCCTCTTTACACGAGTGTCGGCATATAATTGTAGTTTACACACGCAAACCCATCCTCCCCAGAGGTTTAAAAAAGTTCCACTTGGCAGGGAACAACTTAACTTAAACGAAAATCCTCAACTTTTTCCTGACACGCCTGACTGCTTGTCACCAGCTGCAAGGATCTGTGTTCCGGTGAGTGTGTGCGTGTGCGTGAGGCTAACCACAGCCACTAAACCCCGAGCCGCCTTAATGTGTCCACATTTTAATTACCCTTGATGTCGAGTGCGAAAGGCTGCCACCGAAAAATAAAGGATAAAGAGCAGCCACAACAGCAGCAACAACAACAATAAAAGAGGAACAAAAATGTTGAAGGCTTCATGGAAGCGCGCGCTGGCTTTCATAAATATTTCAAATGCCTGCCGACCGTCCTGCCTCCGACCGCTGTCCCCCACTTCATTTGACAGCTCTTTCTGTCACTTGACACTGCGTTTTTTGTACATCTTTTTTTTGGTTCTTTTGGGCCTGGGCCAACGCTGCGTATGTGTAATTTACATGCGTCAACTTGAAGGTGCATGAAGGAACCGATGGGAGTGCCTCTAGAGTCGCGATAAGAGTCGAAACATTTTGGCAGGTGGACCTGGGGAAGAATGAACCGATGGGAGTGCCTCTAGAGTCGCGATAAGAGTCGAAACCTTTTGGCAGGTGGACCTGGGGAAGTCGCCACTTAGGACCCTTGCATTTTTAATGCCGCACACAGGGAGAAGTACAAAAAGTGCTAATAATTTAGCCTTTCAAGGGTTTCAATATCCTTGAACAAAGCAGCAAAGTAAAAAGTAATATTTTAGTTGTAGAACCTTTGAAGGTTTGTTGAAGTTATTATTTTTGCTTATTTAACTTGGGCTTACATTACACTTTTATTGCGAATAAAAAAAAAAACACTGATCTAGCTCACAATTTAATCTTTTTAACCTGAACTAAAAAGTTTTAATATAGTGGCAAGGAAAGCCGCGATTTCGCGTTTTATTGCTCCGATTTAATTACTATTAATAAACTTCGCAGTAACTTGGCAGACTTTACTGTGGCCTAAGGTGTTTCCTTTGAAGCCTGTAGGGTGCCTACTTTTGGCCCTTTTTCGCTGTGCAACCTGAACTTTTGCCCAGTTTGGGAGTCACTTGCCTTGTGCTTAACAATGTCAATGGGTTGCCAAAAATAAAATTCAATTGTTCGGCCTCCTTGTAGTTCCGTTTGCTTTCTTTTATTTCGTTTAGTTGTCTTTTTATTTGGTTTCTTTGTCCGGCTCTCAAGTCGCTGTATTGATTCGGATACGTCGCGCGCGAATTTCCTCCGCAGGACTAAAAAAAAACACTGCCGCCCGAGTTTTCACATTGTCCGTGTGACGCTTACCGTTGTACGCGACTCGTACAACTGAAAATGCGGTAACTGAAGGCGTAATTCTATTGCCTCCGCAATATCACTCATACGCAGTGTTTGACCTACATCCTGGCAGAGAGCGGAGAGAGAGAGAGAGCGGAAGTGTGCGAGTGCAAGAGCGAGCTTTCGGTTGGAGCACATCGGCTAGACCTTTGTTTACGTTCTCAGCTATTTTTGGCGCCAAAATAGAACAACTGTTGCAGTTCGTGTTGACACAGTTTGACAGGTGGGAAGGGGTGGGGGGTTTGAAGGTGTCCTTAGTGAGAGAATTGTGTGTGTGAGAGTGTTTTTACGTTATTCAGCTGAGAAAATAATGAGTTCTCTGAATATATACATTTTTAGATAATCACAGTATTCTTCTTCTTTTTTTTAATTTTGTATAGAAATAGTTTTCTTAATTTCTAATTTAAGTTTCATATTTATTTTCTCCTCTAACTAAATCATATTTTACTTATTTTCTTCCCTTGACATGTAGAGAGCTTTCTTAATTTTACATGATACGGGCCTCGGCTCTCTTGACTACTGACTCACTCTCTCCCAGTTTTTTGGCGACTTACCCTCCTCAATCGCAGCTTGTGTTTAAATTGAGTTTTGCTGATGCTTAAACTGCGATATGAACTTAAACAAACACATTTAGGATATTTAGAAAAGAGTAATCGGAAGCTCCTTGCTTAGTTGGATTTTATCAGTTTACAAAAAAACAAACAAGGAATTAAAACACTTACAATAATTTCTAAGCTTAATTTTTTAGAACTCTTACAAAAATATATTTGAATATTTTGAAATCTAATTTAAAGACAACTAATTTTAATTCAATCAAATTTATAACAACAATTATTTAGTAAAAAATCTGTTTTTATTAATTAAAGTTTAGGGTTAATTATGGCATTTTCATATTTGTATTTTTAAGCCTTGAGCGATAACTGAAAAATATTACTTTTAAAATTTCTTAAATACAATTTTGGAAAAAAACTGAGTTCGAATATTAAAATCTTTTTTAGTTAAACATTTTTGTTGTTTTAAAATCCAATATTTTAAAGTTAGTTACTACATAAAAATACCCTTTTGTAGTATAGTGTTAAAGAGAGCCTCACAATAAAAAACACTGCTCTCCCTAGTCGGCAGCAGAAGCCCGCCCGGTCTCCCAAGCAGTGGTCTCTCATTTGTGCTTATGCCAGCCACCCCTACCTTTCCTCTCGCTCTCGTTTTGGCAGAGAGGAACAGTGGCCAATAATTAAGTTTTTTTCGTTCAATTTAAAGGAGGCTTGTTCAATTTTAAAAACAATATTTCCATACTTTATTAACTGCATTATTAGCCGGGGCGATCTAGTCAAATTTATTGCTACTAAAAACTATTCTCAAAGATCTGTGTATGTATTTATATCAGTTACACTATCGAAACTGACAAAACACTATTTTGTATAGTTTCAACTACAATTTCCAAGTACAAATTCAGAAGAAAAGTTATGAGTACTTATAAAAGCATTACTCATACGTAGTGTTGGACATTTGTTTCAAGAGATTTTAATAATCCATTATATTTTAATAATATCAACAAATATTATTTTTAAACTCATAAACCATAATCATTTGAATTTTAGCCTATGCATCCACTGTGCCACTGAGATTTCACGCATAACTTGGACGCTCATTCCTCAGCCGGTGCTCATTCGCGCTTGAACTTTTGAAGCAGGCAGACGTGCGTCGTATCCGCTTCCGATTTTCGCCGCTACGGTCGGGTCGTTGGTCTGTGTCTGCGTTGTGTGAGTGTGTTTGTGCTCCGTAGTGTTCGTATTCCTTCTGCACGTGCTGACCGCCGCGACATAGTCGAGTGGCACTGGAACTGACAGTGGTAGCGGAATTAATTAATGCTCAGGTAGAGCCAGTAAGTCCCAATCAAATGATTAGTTCTTGTAGTGAATAGAATATTGGGAGCTGAAAACATTCGCGTAATAAGTGGCGTAAAATTATCTATATGTACAGTTTGTATGTGTGTGATTGTGTGTGCCAGAGCCTCTGCGCTCTTTGTTTTCGGTGGTCTCAGTGCTGTTATGTCGCTGCTGGTGCTGCTGCAATTCTCCCTTCCTCTTTACGTCATTAACCGTTATTAAATTTAGTTTTTGCCATTGTATGCAGCTGTGTGGAATATTTTTTTTTTCAAGCAAAATCTGCATGGGAAGCATGTGGAATGCCGGTTTTTCCACCAAAACAGGCGCATTTTAAGCACCTTACCAACAACAACCACTTGTTAACCGGTGGGGTCGCAGATACCGTTTACCGAGTGCCCCAGTGCTTCACATTGTGTGTGTGTGTATTAGCGGGTTCATACAGTGGAACATAAGTGAATCGATTAACAAAAGAAAAATTGTAAATTAGAAATATTGTATTAAAAATAATTATTTTTCTTCGTTCTATTATTATTATTTTGAATGTTTAATTTTTTTTTAAGTAACAAAAAATGTAATATAGGAACATAAAGTTCTCAAAGTTTTACTGTGCCTGCTGTTGCGATGCCGGTAAAAATGAATTAATCAATTTCTTGAACAATCTGTTGCCGCAGTTGTAAAAACAAAAGTTATCTTTGTGTCTGTGTTTATTGAGTGTGTTTATAACTTTGATTTCGTTTAAAAAATGTCTGAAATGCGAAACGCAACATTTTGCACTAATAAGAAAACATTCCCTAACCAAATGAAAAAACATTTGATGTGCTAGCTTTTTTAACTTAACCACAGATAACAAACTTAGATAAAAAAATGTAGGCCATTTTCCGCTGATAAATACTTAAATATAGATAAAACTGTCTATGTTAAGTAGCTTTAATTGCCTCAATCGGAAAGCGGAGATCTATTAGCTGCCAGAACCCAACCATTATGTATCTTTTTTACGTAAATTCATTGACAACGTCACAATTATTCAATTCAATTGCCTGCACCCAGGCAATTAAGATCCATTAATTCGAGGAAAGGGCGAGGCGTTGGAAATTTACTCTGTAAACGTTTAACGATATTACTTCACATTGAGAAACTTCACTTCACATAAAAGTTGGTTCTCTGAAGTTTGCAACTTTTCCTGGGAAAGTTTTAATGTGAAAAGTGCAATTTCCGCTTGGGGTTAAAGTGGGTCAACGTATTTTAGCCTGTCTGGTGACCTCCAACAAAAGAGTAGACATAAAAATAATAAAAAGAAATACGTTTCCAGACACACGTTCGTGTGGCTTATCTGAGAAGGTCTCTGGACTTTTGCTTACCAATTAATAAACATTATGATTATTGTCATCTGAGAGGATGTGCCGGTGCCGGTGTCGTGTGCGACTCCAAATGCTTTTTTGATTTACGCTCATCGTGGCGTATGCTATCAGTTACAAACAAGCAAATAGCCAAGCGTTAAGCTAATGACCGATATCATGTGACTGACCCTTGGCCGACCAAAGTTCAAGCTAGGATTTAATGGTGGAGTTCCTTAAATAAACTTAATTTTTTTTGTAGTTTTCTGATCTGCTTAAAATAACAACTCATGTCAAAACTAAACCCATTTTTTGTTTTCACTTTTAACTGCCTGCGATTAGTTTTTATTTCCTTAAAGTCTCGTTACCAGTCGCACGTCTCTCTTATCATTTAAGAAAGACTCTAATTTATGGGAGTTGGCTAAGAATATGACAAACTTTTATTTATAGTGGTTTATATTTTATAAATTTAGTATTCAATTGAATTTCATTAAAATATAAAGCTTGGCAATCATTGGTCCAGTTGCATTATTGGTCAAGGCTTTAACTGATAAGGAAGTAGTAGCTACTACTAGGCTAGTCACGATGAGGCACAATCATTCTTTCGTATAATACCAGAGTATATACCATTTAATAACAATCTTATATTATATATTATATATATTATATTAATAAACAATGGTTACCAAAAAAGGCAATTATTATTCTGTCAAAATACAATAAAATACAAAATATTCTCTAATAAAGAATGCCCACTGTACACACATTACCCAGACAAAACAAATATTCTTATCTACAAGTCTATGGAGGTTTTTTTATATTTAACTTAACATGAGTTTACTTCGCGATCACAGGTAGAGGCAGGCTCCAATCGAGAAGTGAACCCCTCCGCATGCCAGCATGGATAGTAGCTCAAAGCCAACGCGCAAGAATCCGCGCCAGAATGCAAATATAATCTCACAATTGATATTTGCCTGGGCCATACCACTGCTCTACCGTGGATCTCGGAGGGGCTTGAATACTGATGATCTGTCGCAGTGTCTCAAGGAAGATCAGTCCGAGCCACTGGGCGATCGGTTGGAGGAGTAAGCATTTTTAAAACCCAACCTAACCTGACAGGGAACTCTAATAACTTTTGATTATTTTCAGAAAATGGTTCAAGGAACTAGAACGCTCGCATCGTAAGAACAAGAAGCCGCACCTCAGGAACGCCCTCTTCCGTTGCTTTCTGGGACCAACGATAGTTAATGGTCTCATTTGCCTGATCTACATAGTGATTAAGTGAGTATAAACTGATAATACCTGACTTACCCTAATATATACATAATTCTATTCCCAGAACCTTGATACCAGCTGTACTGGCCCAGTTGTTGATCCAATTCCAAAAGGCTCCTCTTTCGAAGGATGCCAAAGCGCTGGACAGTATGGATAGTGATTGGTCGGGTAACAGGACTGCACGCTCCATTGTTAACTATATGCTCTCCCAGGCTGTGGCCGATGCCAGTGGCTCACAAAGTGATAGTATGTCTTGAATTAACATTAAATTAACATTTAATTTTATATATAATTTTACAGTCCACTCTCGCAATTCGCTGGAAAAGGGAGGTCCCTTGAAGGAGCCTCTTCAGCCGGTATCCGATGGTGTGAGCCATAACGAGTCCATGGTTCGCAATCTCCTGGATCAGACGACTAGTTATGTGTGGAATGACACCTATGCCCTGGGTACCGTCCTGGTTACCTCTACCCTCTTCTGCTGCTTCCTGCTGCACCACGTCGATCTCCGCCAGCGACTGATGGGCGCTCGTATGCGTATTGCTTGCTGCTCGTTGATCTATCGGAAAACCCTTCGCCTTTCGATGAAAACAGCTGGGCAGACCCCAGCTGGCTACCTTATCAACCTGCTCTCCAATGACGTGAATCGCCTGGACTATGGCTTTATATTCATGCACTGGATCTGGATTATGCCGCTCCAGGCGGTGCTCACATGCTACCTGATTTGGCTGAACATCGGCATACCGGCGCTGGTGGGAGTGATCGGACTGCTGCTGAAAACGGTGCCCGTACAGACGGCCTTGAGCAAGGTCACATCAGTGCTGCGGATGAGGATTGCGGAACGAACGGACGCCAGGGTGGGCATCATGAACGAGCTGGTGCAGGGCATCCAGGTGATTAAGATGTATGCCTGGGAGCGACCCTTCCAGGCGGTGGTTGCTGAGGCTCGACGCCGTGAAATCAAGCAGATCCGCTATGCATCCTACCTGCGAGGCTTCTACCTCAGCACCATGGTGTTCACGGAGCGATCCACCCTCTACATCACCCTGGCGGCGGCTGCTTTGCTGGGTCAGAAAATCACGGCGGATTTTGTCTTCTCCGCAGCCAGTTACTATAACATCCTGCAGTTGGTGGCGGCTATCTGGTATCCTCTAGCTGTGAGCTTCGGAGCAGAAGCCTTGGTATCCCTGCGACGGGTTGAGGATTTCCTTTTGCTCGAAAGTCGCGAGGAGCGAACGCATGGACTTACGCACAAGCGAGATCAGGAGGCCGGCGATACGAGAGCTGTGACCATCAAGGATATCAACGCCAGCTGGGACAATGAGAAGCCACAGAGGACGCTGCAGGGCATTAATCTGCAAATCGAAAAGGGTCAACTGTGCGCGGTGATTGGACCTGTTGGTGCTGGCAAGAGTTCCATACTTCAGTTGCTCCTCGGCGAGCTTCCTATCATCGATGGCGGTGTGGTGATCCAAGGCGATCTATCGTATGCTGCCCAGGAACCCTGGCTCTTCACTGGGTCTGTGCGGAATAATATCCTGTTTGGCGAGGAGTATGAAAAGAAGCGCTACCAGGAGGTGACTCGGTGCTGCGCCCTGGCCACGGACTTCCAGCAGCTGCCTAGCGGCGATAAAACCATTGTCGGTGAACGTGGAGCCTCCTTATCTGGAGGTCAACGTGCCCGGATCAGCTTGGCGAGATCTGTTTACAAGCCCGCGTCGATTTATCTACTTGATGATCCGCTGAGTGCCGTGGATGCCCACGTGGGCAGGCATTTGTTTGATGAGGTGATCGGACCCCGTGGACGACTAGCTCAGCAGAAGGCCACCCGGATCCTCGTGACCCATCAGGTGCACTTCCTTTCCGAGGCGGACTTGATTGTGATTGTGGACCAGGGACGGATTGTGCGGCAGGGCACGTACCAGGAACTGGTCAACAGTGATCTGGACTTTGCCAAATTGCTGGAACGCCCCAAGGAGGAGGAAAAGGCGGAAAACAGTCGCCAAATGACATCGATCAGCGGGACCTCGCTGGACAGCGATGACGAGGACATACCCTTTATCGATGGGGAGAAGGATGGGTATCATCAGCTGAAGAAGCAGAGCAGCTCGGTGAGCAAATCGGTGAGTTACGGGTAAAAATTATAATTTTTAAACATTTATTGAATTATTTTTCCCTTCAGTTGGATAGCTCGCAGCAAGATGAGGAAGTGGACGAAGAGGCTCTGGCTGAGGCCCAAGCCTCGGGCGGAATATCACCACGTGTGTGGTACGAGTACTTCCACGCAGGCAGCACCCTGATCAGCTTCAGCTTCATGGTTTTCGTGATGCTCATGTCGCAGGTGGTGTGCAGCAGCTCGGACTTCTTTGCCAATATCTGGACGCAGCAGGAGCACCAACGGTCGCAGGGCAAGGCCACCAGCTTCACGACTTTCGAGTGCCTGTACATCTACGGAGCCCTGATCATCGCCGTGGTCATCATGACCACCTTCCGCGGCTTCCTCTTCTTCAAGATCTGCATGCATGCATCGAAGGTGTTGCACGATCGGATGTTTGCCTGCATTCTGAATGCCACGATGAGATTCTTTGACACCACTCCCTCGGGACGGATTCTCAATCGTTTCTCCAAGGACATGGGTGCCATCGATGAGCTGCTTCCCAGGGCCATGATGGACTTTATACAGATTGCCCTGGTGATGTTTGGTATCCTGATTGTGATCAGCATAGTGAATCCGACTTTGATTGCGGCCATGTTGGTCGTGGGACTGGTGGATGTGCTCATCCTAGTGCTGTACCTGCGTCCCTCTCAGGACCTGAAGCGGCTGGAGGGCATCTGTCGGAGTCCGGTCTTCTCCCACCTGAGTGCTTCGCTCTCTGGTCTGGCCATTATCCGATCCCGGCAGCTGCAGGAGCTGGTGGCCAAGGAGTTTGACCTGCTGCAGGATGTGCACAGCAGCGTCTGGCAGTTGACGATGGCGGCCAATACGGCATTGGGTTTGTGGCTGGACTGCGTCAGTTGCGTCTTCCTCACCTCGGTCACATTCAGCTTTATCGTGGCCAACGAATGTAAGTCTGATCTTTTGTCTTAAATTCCTGCTTAACCCGTTTCCTTGGTACTTTTTCAGCTACCTACAGCGGCAACGTGGGTCTGGCCATCTCCCAGGCCATGATCCTAACGGGCATGGTCCAGTACGGTGTGCGTCAGGTGGCCGAGTCCCTGCAGCAGATGACCAGCGTGGAACGCGTGCTGCAGTACACCGAACTGGAGCAGGAGCCGGCGCTGAGTGACAAGATACCACCGCAGCAGTGGCCTACCCATGGACAGGTTGAGTTCCGCAACATGAGCTGCCGCTACGATCCGAATGGCTCGCCGGTGCTGAAGAACCTTAATCTCACCATTGAGGCAGGCTGGAAGGTGGGCATTGTGGGTCGCACCGGTGCCGGAAAGTCCTCCCTGATTGGAGCCTTGTTCCGACTGGCCCACATCGAGGGCGAGATATTCATCGATGGCGTGGAAACGGGAACCATTTCGCTGGAGATTCTGCGTACTCGCATCTCTATAATACCTCAGGATCCCGTGCTCTTCTCGGCCACCATTCGATACAACCTGGATCCCTTCGAGCGATACACTGACGCCGAGCTCTGGAGCGCTTTGGAGGATGTGGAGCTGCGCGGCGCCATTCCCGGACTGGACTTTATGGTCACGGAGCGGGGCAGCAATTTCAGTGTGGGCCAACGGCAGTTGCTTTGCTTGGCGAGGGCGATCCTCCGAAACAACAAGGTCCTCGTGCTGGACGAAGCCACGGCCAATGTGGATCCACAGTGAGTGTAGAAGATGGAAGCTTTAGAGCTGGTCTTAATCCCTTTACAATTTTGCAGAACCGATGGACTGATTCAGCGCACCATCCGCATCAAGTTTAAGCAATGCACGGTCCTCACTGTGGCGCACAGACTGCACACGGTCATGGACTCGGATAGGATCATTGTGATGGACGCTGGCGTGGCTGTGGAGTTTGATGTGCCGCATCTGCTGCTGAAGAAATCCCGCGGCAGCCTGCGCCAAATGGTGGAGGCCACGGGCGCTGAGGCGGATGCCCTGAAAAAGGTGGCCAGTGACAGTTACAAGCGCATGCAGAGAGAGAGGGATGAGCGCGATCGTGCCACGGAGGGAGACGAGGGTGAGATGTAGACTTCGGAGACGTCTTATCGGGATTTGCATTTACCCAAAAAGCTGGTGCTTCAAGTGGCTCAAGGTGGTAGCTCCAAGGAGCAACGACCAATTGTCCAATCAAAAGCCGTACCAAAATGAATTTCCTCTACTCACACAACACACACACACGCAGATTATGTTTAACGTGTTTAATGTACTTAGCTTAGTTAAGTTTGTAAACGAAAAGTCTTGATGTGCTGCCTTATACGTATTGTACTTATGTATAGATATAATCTCTAAAACAGGAACTGCAGTGAACTTTTGTATACAAAACCCATCCAGCCAGTGAAAAGTTCGCCCACTGAGAACATGACAAAACAAAGATACTTAAAAAACAAGACCCCCCATCCTTTAAGGATCCGTATATATTTTCTATCCTACTCACTAGCTAGTTTTTCCCATACTATACATTGTATATATAATCTGTACATTAACACACACACACACTGTGAACATTGTACTTGAAACTCTAGTTAGAAATTCGAAATTATAATTGCCGAGTTTATTAAAACATAAATAATTGTCATACAAAAGGAATGATAAATATATCATCAAAAATTCGTCTTTTCACTTCACAGCGAACGGTCGTGTTTTTGTTTTGCGCTTCGAATTTGTATTTGTTTTGCATTTTAAACCACCGGGGTTTTCTTTAAATTTGTTCACTCAAATATATAAAATCATTTACCGTTTGCTGCCGCGAGTGCATGCTCTTTCTGTGTAAATTAATTGTAATAATAATTACTTTTAGTTTTGCGATAAGACGGTTTTCTTGTTTCTCTTTTGTGCCTATCCCGTTTATCCCCGCTTAAGCTCCGTTGCTTTGCGCTGCAGCTAAGTGGTTCCAAGCTATCCCGCTCATTCTTACTCATTCTTACTCTCTCTCGTTAACTCTTCTGCTCTCCGTATTTACGGATTCA